>CM066044.1:112902937-113148332 GCA_033557465.1 Ichthyophis bannanicus
ATACTATATCGCTTCCTTTGGATTGCTGCAGCCCAAATGCATGACCTTGCATTTTTTAACATTAAATCTCAGTTGCCAAGTTCTAGACCATTCTTGAAGCTTAGCCAGATCCCTCCTCATGTTATCCTGGGTGTCTACTCTATTGCAGATTTTGGTATTATCTGCAAAGAGGCAAAACTTAACCGACAGCCCTTCCGCTATATCACTAACAAAGATGTTAAAAAGAATCGGACCAAGGACAGATCCCTGGGGCCACACCATTAGTAACCTCCTTCTCCTCAAAGTGAACTCATTTTACCTCTACACTTTGTCGCCTCCCACGCAACCAATTTCCATTCCAAGCAGTAACTTTAGGGTCCATCCCTAGGGTGCTCAGTTTGTTTATAAGTCACCTGTGAGGAACAGTGACAAAGGCTTTACTGGAAACTAAATACATCACATCTAGGGCTCTTCCTCGGTCCTACTCCCTGGTAACCCAGTCAAAGAAATCAATCAGATTTGTCTGACAAGACCTGCCTCTGGTGAATCCATGCTGCCTCAAATCCAGTAATCTGCTGGACTCCAGAAACCTCACTATTTTCTCTTTCAGCAGCGTTTCCAATAATTTACTCACAACCGAAGTTAAACTAACCGGCCTGTAGTTTTCAACCACATCCTTACAGTACTTCCACTTTTGTGTAAAGGAATCAAATGAGCCCCTCTCCAGTCCTTTGGCACCACTCCTGACTCCAATGAGGCATTGAAAAGGTCTGTCAGTGGAGCTGCTAGAATGTCCCCAAGTTCCCTCAGTATTCTAGGGTGTATCCCATCCAGGCCCATCGCTTTGTTTACTTTAAGTTTAACTAGTTTCTAATGAACACAGTCTTCTGAAAATTGTTCAAGATGCCCCTCGCTTCTGTTCCTGTTTGTGGGTGTTTTCTGAGGTCCTGTTCCTGGTTCTTCATCTATGAACACAGAACAGAAATATTTGTTAAGCAATTCCGCTTTATCCTCATAAGCTTTTACATATTACTCCCCTTCACCCTTGAGTCTGACAATACCACTTTTGCCCTTCCTCTTCTCACTAACATATCTGAAAAATGTCTTATTCCCCCCCCCCCCCCCCCCCTATTTTATTGCAGTGGCTATTTCCTCCTCTTTTTGAATCTTTGTTTTCCTGACTACTTTGCTAGCTTCTCTAAGTTTTATATACCATCTTATCCTTCAATCAAAGTGGTCAAAACACAATTGGGGAATACATTTAACATCAGGGGAAATGAGACACATACACTAATACTTACAGTGAACATGGGCAATGGAGGGTTAAGTGACTTGCCCAAGTCCACAAGGAGCACCTGTGGGACTAGAAACCCCAGTCCTTCTGGCCCAAGGTTGCTGTCCTCTAGTGGGATTTGAACCACCGACCTTCCAGCCTGTGGAACCTTGCCCCAACCACTAGGCCACTCCTCCCAATATAGATGCCTGCCTTCCTCTCTCTGTGATCTCTTGTATTTCATGAAGACCTCCCTCTTTTTCTTCACCTTTTCAGCTACTTCTTTTGAAAACCATAGCAATCTCCTTTTTCTTTTACCTTTATTTACCATTTTAACAAAAAGGTTGGTTGCCCTTAAAATATCCCCTTTCAGTCTTGTCCACTATTTTTCTACATCCCCCAGCTGTTCCCATCCCACTAATGACTCCCTGAGGTATTGGCCCATCTTGGCAATGTTAGTTTTCCTAAAGTCTAAGACCCTTGCTTTTGAATGGATTCTAACAGCCCTAGTCCTAATACTGAACCACACCATCTGGTGATCACTTGATGCAAAATGATCTCCCACTATAACATCAGAAACACTTTCACCATTGGTAAGCACCAAGTCCAGTATGGCCCATTCACGTGTGGGGTCTGATACCAATTGTCTGAATAGTTCTTCCTGTAGAGAATCCAGGATCTCCTTACTTCTAGATGATACTGCAGCTGGAATGTTCCAATCAACATCTGGCATATTGAAATCCCCTATCAGTATCACTTCCCCTTTCCTAGCAATGCTGCGTATGTCTGCAATTAATTCTCCATCCACCTCTTCCTCCTGTGAGGGAAGTCTGTATATCACGCCAATGCAAATAGATTTCTCTTTCCCTCTGTCTAGTTTAACCCACAGTGCCTCCTCTCTCCGTTTTAAGCTCTATAGTTCCAAAGCTTTCATACACATTTCCCAGACCTGACATATTCCATATTCCAGTTAATAAATTCAAAATAAAAAGTATTTTTCTACCTTTAGTTTGGGCATTTTATTTTTCAGTTGCAATTGCACCAGTCACTTGCTTCTGGTTTATTCATGTTTTCTGCGAGCTGTCCATTTGTTCTTTCTTCTCTCTTCTAGATTTTTTCCATTCTCTCTCTATATCTGATTTAACATACTGATCTTTCCCCTTTTGCTCTTTCCCCATTTCTTTCTTTATTCCTTTATCATCCACTCAAATTTCACCCTTCCATTCTCAATCCCCACTTACTCTCTCAATTCCCAGCCAATCGTAGATTTTTCTTCCCTCCCACACAAAATATCTTTTCCCCTTTCCATCCTCATTCTCCATCCCCTTCTAGTCCTCCCCCACAATCAGCTTCCTTTTAGTTCTAGATCCATCCAGCATCTGCTACCTTCTAGTTCCATTCTCCCATGCCCCACATCAGCCCATTTCCAGTCCTAGCCCCCCATATGCTCCTTTCAAATCTCATTCCAGCCCCCCATGAGCCCATTTTCAGCTCTATTCCAGCTCCCATCAGCCCACTTCCAATTCTAGTCCAAGCGCCCCATCAGCCATTTCCAATCCTATTCCAGCTCCCATCAGCCCATTTCCAGTCCAAGTTCCCCATCATCCAATTTCCAATACTAGCCCCCCATCAGCCCATTCCAGTCCTATTCCATCCCCCATCAGCCCATTTCCAGTCCAAGCTCCCCATCAGCCATTTCCAATCCTATTCCAGCTCCCCATCAACCCATTTGCAGTCCAAGCAGCCCCCATCAGCCCATTTCCAGTCTACGCTCCCACCCCCTTCAGCCCATTTCCAATCCCAGCTTACCCTCCCATCAAAGCCCATTTCTAGTCCTAGCCCCCCCATCACAGCCCATTTCCAGTCCCAACTTACTCTCCCATCACATCCCATTTCCAGTCCAAGCTCCCCCATCACAGCCCATTTCTAGTCCTATTCCAGCCCCTATTAGCCCATTTCCAGTCCAAGCTCCCACTCATCAGCCCATTTCCAGTCCTATTCCAGCTTCCCATTAGCCCATTTCCAGTCCTAGCCCCCCATCAGTCATTTCCAGTCCAAACTCCCGCCCCCCATCAGCCCATTTCCAGTCCTAGTCCCCATCAGAGCCTATTTCCAGTCCCAGCTTACCCTCCCATCACAGCCCATTTCCAGTCCAAGATCCCCCCCCCAATTTCTGCCCATTTACAGTCCAAGCTTCCAGCCCCCATTACAGTCCATTTACAGTCCAAGCTTCCCCCATCACAGCCCATATGCAGTCCAAGCATCCCCCTCATCACAGCCCATTTCCAGTCCTAGCACCCCTGCATGCCCGCCGAAGAGCCCCATGGCTGTCTATGGGACTTCAGAAAGAGCTTGGAAAGCCCATGCGAGGCCCCAGCTCACTCTGCACAGCCGCTAGCATGAAGAGTGTTTTCTCTCACGCTGGCAGCTGTTTCAGTGAAGCGCGCTGAATGCTGGAAAAGGTTAAAGGTCATTTCCTTGAACTCGCACGCTTCACAGAAACAGCCATCAACGTGAGAGAAAACACTCTTCATGCTGGTGGCTGTGCAGAGCCTCACACGGGCTTTCCCGGCTCCCTCTGAAGCCATCCATCTGTGCAAGAATGGAGTTTGTGCAGGGCCCCCTGAAGCGCAGGGCCCTGTGTGAATAACATTCTCACACAATGGACGGGCCGGCCCTGGGGACACACCACGTACTACAAATACTACAAGACCTTCAATATTAGATCATAGTTGGAGGTGGTTCATTCAAAAGTAAGTGTCTTAGACCTCAGGAAAACTAACTTTGCAGAGATAGAGGGAATACCTCATGGAGTCATTAACTGGATGGGAACATCTAACATAGTAACATAGTCTGTCCAGTAAGGTGCCGAGAGTGGTTGTAACTGTCTGGAGAAAGTAGAACAACAGTAGGCAAAACTGAAAGGAAAGGGCCCAATATTTAAACCAATTAAAGTGGTTAGCAGACCTGCTAAGCTCGTTAATTGTTGTGAATGTGATATTGAGGCACTAATGTGATTAGTGCCACTGGATATCCCCGGGGACCAGCGCTCGGTGCCCGATGCTAGAGAACGTTCCAGGGGGGCAGCAGCAATATTCAGCCGCTACCTAGTTCTCAATAAGTAGGGAAAGTTAGGCCTAACTAACCAGGCAGCATCTGAATATCACTGTTGCTACCCGACCGACCCAGATATTCAATGCCAGTGGCCAGATATGGCTCCAGTATTGAATATCCGGGTCTTAGTTTCAGTGGCGATGGTTAGCTGCTTCACAACAGCTAGACACTGCCGCTGAATATCAGTCTCACATATTTTAAGAACAATGAACCTTTTCTTAAGAAAGTAAGAGGAAAGGTTTTCAAAGAACGTTTTCAAATGAAGTAGCTGAAAATATAAGGATGGTAGCTTTCATAAACTATAACAGATGGAAGAAAGAAGAAGACAAACAAGAGTATCTAAAGAAGCTAAGGGAAGTTGGTAAAGTAGTCAGGAAAGCCAAGATATAACTGGAAGGAAAAATAGCTCATACAATAAAACATGGGGACTGGAGGGAAGTGCAAGTGTGGCATTGTGAAACTCAAGGGTATAGGGGAGGAATACATAGAGCTGATGAGGATAAAGCAAAATAGTTTCACAAATATTTCTGTTCAGAGATGAAGGGCCAGGAAACAGGTCCACAGAAAACCAATACAGACAGACATGGGAGTAATGTAGAACTAGAATGATTTTCAGAAGGCTGTGTTTGAAGAGCTAGCAAAACAAAAAGTAGACAAAGTGATGGGGCTGGACAGGATTCATCTGAGAGTACTGAAAGAATTTATGGAAGTACTGGCTACTCCTTTTCAATGCTTCTTTAAAGTTGGGAGTAATCCTGCAGTTTGCGCTCCCTCCACAATCATAGACTAGTTATTCCTTCCCCTTCTCGCACTAAACTCAAATCCACACGATGCTCAGCCTTCTTTTCTCTGGCCCCATCCCCTCTGGAATTGCCTCCCCCTCATATTTATTAAAACCATCCTTACCTCTTTGAGCAAGTGTTTGATCTGACCACTCTCTAGATGGCAATTACAACGGTCATGTTCTGCTGGTCTATTCATCTCTGTTGTATGTCTTCCTGTCCACTGTCCCTCTCTTATCCTCGTCGTCTATCCTATCACATATTGTAGTTCCTTTCCAATGACTTAAATTATTTTTTGTAAACCACTCTGTATGACCCTCAAAGGGTGGTATATCAAATGTGAAATAAATGATAAACAATAATGCATCGTCAGATTTCATGACTGCTTGTCATTTCTTTATTGATTGTTGATCCAACTAGTTTAAAGTTGTCAACTATTTCAATTTCTTCTCCATCAATTATGAACTTATTGATTTTGTCAGTTGTCAAGATCTTTGTCTTCTTTACATTAAGGTGCAGGCCCATTTTAAGACTATGGGATATGTTTATTAATCGGCGGTAAAGGCTTCCATGCGATATCGGAGTCATAGCCCCATTCAATTCAATGGGGCCACGGCTCCAGTATTGCACGGAAACCTCTACCGCAATTAGTAAACATACCCCTATGTTCCTTGATCTTGAGAAGCAAATGTTTCAGAGCATCTTCATTTTCAGCCAGTAATATTGTAGTGGTTGATATGGAAGGACAGACTAGATAGGCCATGTGGTCTTTTTCTGTCGTCATCTTTCTATGTTTCTATAATATAATCAAGACAATTATCATCACAAAATTGGGGATTAGAGTATGGTAAGATACATAAGTGGTGAACAAGAGAATGAGGGGCACCAAGATCCCAAAGCAGCCTCAAAGAGATGGATTTGAATAGGGTTAGAGAAGGAGACTGATATATTGACTCAGGTAGTTTGTTCTAGGCATATAGAGCAGCAAGGTGAAATGAATGGAGTTGACAGTGGGAGAGAAGTTCACAGATAAAAGGGATCTGCCAGAGGAGCGGAGTTCCCAAGGAGGGGTGTTGAGTGACATGTGAGAAAAGGTAGTGAGAAGCCACAGAATTAATGGATTTATAGGTCAGTAGAAGTTTGAACTAGATGTGAACTGTTAGGGAGCCAGTGAAGTGGCTTGAGAAGAGGAGTTCTTTCTCAGTTGCCTGATGAGAGGTTCTGGAAAACTTTCAGTTTAGTCGCTGAAGATCAAGTTCTTGAATCTATTTCTTCCTTAAATAATATGCATAATCCCTTGGATAGTTGCCTGTTAAGTTATTTAAATCTTTGAAGGAACCTTTGAGTAGGTCAGCTATGCCTTCTGTAGTTTCCCAGATCACCTCGGAACTCTTTTTAAAAACTGGTGTTGCATTGGCTATCCTCCAATCTTCAGGTATTACTGGTGATTTTAATAATTTACAGATTAGTAATTGTAGATCTGCAATCTCATATTTCAGTTCTTTCAACATCAGCATGGAATACAGTTGTTCTGGGCTTCCAAGATAGTACTTTTATATAGCACCCATGCTTGATGTAAATATTTAAACTGTGCAGATGCTCCTTTCAGTTGTTTTTTTCCTAACTGTTTTCCTCATTTTATCATAGTCTCCCTTTTCAAAGGACTATGGAACTATCTACCAGACAAGTTAAGAGCAATAAAGGACCTACAATCGTTCCAAAAAGAGCTCAAGACACACCTGTTTATTGAATATTATGGTACCTCCTCTGACACTCAACAACCCCAAACAACCTAAGCAGCTATTACCAGCCCCTTACCGTTATTGACATCAACTCTTAGACAAGTGACAACCCAAATTACCATGATCCACCAAACTGTACATAGTTATTATAATATAGTTTTGTTATAATCAAAGTTAGTTATTGAGTTCAATCATTGTTCAATGTAAAGTTCATTGTTGTGTTCTCTGGAAGAGGTGGTATATAGAAATGTTTTAAATAAATAATAAAAGGTAGTTTTTCCTTGCCATCTTTCTTCCATTTATTAAATCAAACATGATCATGCTATGATCACTATTGCCAAGTGGCCCCAATAGCCTTATCTCATGCACCAGATCTTGTGCTCCATTATAAGAACATAACAACATAAGATATGCCATAATGGGTCAGACCAAGGTCCATCAAGCCCAGTATCCTGTTTCCAACAGTGGCCAATCTAGGTCATACGTACCTAGCAGTTTCCCCAAAAGACAAAGGTTCCACAATGCTTGTACTGGGTCAAGCATTGATATCCTGGGTCCCTTCTTAATAATGGTTTATGGACTTTTCCTCCAGGAACTTGTCCAAACCTTTTTTAAACCCAGCTACACTAACAGCCTTAACTACATCCTCCGGTAACAAATTCCAGAGTTTGATTACACGTTGAGTGAAAAAATATTTTCTTTATTAGTCTTAAATAGTTTACCCTGTAGCTTCATTGCAGGTCCCCTAGTCTTTCTATATTCTGATAACGTAAACAATTGATCTACGTTTACCCGTTCCACTCCGTTCATTAATTTATAGACTTTCTATCATATCTCCCCTCAGCCGTCTCTTTTCCAGGTTAAAGAGCCCTAACCTTTTTAGCCTTTCTTCATAGGAGTATCCTTCCATCCCCTTTACCATTTTGGTGGCTCTTCTCTGAACCTTTTCTAATAACGCTATATCCTTTTTAAGATAGGGCGTCCAGAATTGCACACAATATTCAAGGTGCGGTCTCACCATGGAACGACATAGAGGCATTATAATATCTTTTGTTTTATTTTCCATTCCTTTCCTTATGATACCTAGCATTCTATTTGCTCTCTTGGCTGCCGCTGCACACTGGGCCGAGGGTTTTAACATGTTCTCCACAATGACGCCTAAATCTTTTTCCTGTGTGGTGGTTCCTAAAGTGGAACCTTGCATCGTGTAACCATAGTTTGGGTTGTTCTTCCCTAGGTGCATAACTTTGCACTTGTCCACATTAACAGGACCCAAAAGACAGGCAGAGCTCCGGAGTCTCAATGCGTAGATGAGACAATGGTACAAGGATGAGGGTTTTGGATTTGTTAGGAACTGGGGAACATTCTGGGGAAAGGGGGGGCTCTTCCGAAGGGATGGGCTTCACCTTAATCAGGATGGGACCAGACTGCTGGCATTAACCTTTAAAAAAGAGATAGAGAAGCTTTTAAACTAGAAAATAGGGGAAAGCCGACAGTCACCCAGGAGTGCATGGTTCGGACGAAGGTATCCTTGAAGGATACTACCAAAAGCAGTGAGGTTCCAAAAGGGAGTATAGTAGCCCAAATGCCCTTGAGTAAGGAGCAGACAGAGTATAAAGATTCCAAATTACCCCTGCCTACCAATAGCCAGATTAATATGAATAAAATACAGTCTCTAAAATGCTTGTATGTCAATGCTAGAAGTCTAAACAATAAGATGGGAGAGTTAGAATATATAGCACTAAATGAGAGGTTAGATATGATTGCACTCTCAGAGACATGGTGGAAGGAGGATAACCAGTGGGACACTGTGATACCTGGATACAAACTATATCGTAATGATAGAGCTGATCAAATTGGTGGAGGGGTTGCGCTCTATGTTAGAGAGGGCATTGAGTCAGAAAGGATTAAAAGTTTTGCAGGGAACAAAATTTGCTGTAGAATCTCTATGGATTGAAATTCCATTTATGAAGGGGAAGGTGATGGCAGTGGGAGTATACTATCGACCACCTGGCCAGAATGAACAAATGGATGATGAAATGCTCAAAGAAATCAAGGAAGCTAACAAAAGTCACAACAGAGTAGTAATAATGGGTGATTTCAATTACCCCGGTATCGACTGGGTCAGTGTCACAGCAGGACAAGCTAAAGAGATAAAGTTTCTAGATGGAATAAATGACTGCTTCTTGGAGCAGCTGGTTCATGAACTGACCAGAGGGGAAGCCATACTGGACCTAGTCCTTAGTGGAACGCCAGATCTGGTGCAAAAAATAAGGGTGTTGGGACCACTTGGCAATAGTGATCATAGTATGATCATGTTTGATTTAATCAGTGGAGGCCAGATAGTAAAGGCATCCACAGTACTACCTTTTAACTTTCAAAAGGGAGACTATGATAGAATGAGGAATATAGTTAGGAAAAAACTAAAAGGAGCGGTTCCAAAGGTTAAAGACTTACAGCAAGCTTGGGTGTTATTTAAAAATACTATCCTCGAAGCCCAGACCAGCTGTATTCCACGCATTAAGAAAAGTGGAAGAAAGTCCAAAAAACTGCCAGCATGGTTTAAAGGTGAGGTCAGAGAGGCTGTTGCTGTCAAAAAAGCAACCTTCAGGAAATGGAAAAAAGAGCCAAATGATGAAAACTGGAAACAGCACAAGCACTGGCAAGTTAAATGCAAAGCATTGATAAGGCAGGCAAACGGGAATTTGAGAAGAAACTTGCTACGGAAGCAAAAACACGAAATAAAGACTTTTTCAAGTACATTCGTAGCAAAAGGCCTGTGAGAGAGTCAATTGGACCATTAGATGATAGAGGGGTAAAAGGGGCAGTAAGAGGAAACAAGGCTATAGCAGAGAGACTGAATGAATTCTTTGCTTCGGTCTTTACTGAGGAAGATGTAGGGATGTTACCCAAGACTGAAGTGGTATTTAAAGGTGATACTGCAGAGGAATTGAGAGAAATATCGCTACAACCGGGAAGATATATTACAACTATTTGATAAACTGAATAGTAGCAAATCACCTGGACCGGATGGTATACATCCCAAAGTGTTGAAAGAACTGAAATATGAGATTGCAGACCTGCTATTGGTAATCTGTGAACTTTCATTAAAAATCATCTGTAATACCTGAAGATTGGAGGGTCGCCAACGTAACACCAATTTTTAAAAAGGGTTCCAGGGGTGACCCAGGAAATTACAGACCGGTGAGCCTGACGTCAGTTCCAGGGAAAATGGTAGAAACCATCATAAAGAACAAAATTACGCAGCATGTAGATAGTCATGGCCTAATGGGAGACAGCCAACATGGCTTTAGACAAGGAAGATCTTGTCTTACTAATCTGATATGTTTTTTTGAAGGTGTGCATAAACAGGTAGAGAAAGGTGAGTCGGTTGATATAGTGTATCTGGACTTTCAGAAAGCTTTTGACAAAGTCCCCCATCAGAGACTTTTGGCGAAGCTAAAAAGTCATGGGATAGGAGGCAGTGTACTATTGTGGATCGGGAACTGGTTAAAAGATAGAAAGCAGAGGGTAGGGCTAAATGGCCAATAATCCCAATGGAAAAAGGTGAATAGTGGAGTACCCCAGGGATCTGTACTGGGTCCGCTGCTTTTTGACATATTCATAAATGACCTGGAAAAGGGAACAACTAGTGAGGTTATCAAATTTGCAGATGACACAAAACTGTTTAAAGTTGTTAAAACCCAAGAGGATTGTGGAAAACTGCAGGAGGATCTGGATAAATTGGAAGACTGGGCATCCAAATGGCAGATGAAATTTAATGTGGACAAGTGCAAAGTTATGCACCTAGGAAAGAACAACCCACACTATAGTTACACAATGCAAGGCTCCACATTAGAAACCACCACCCAGGAAAAAGATTTAGGAGTCATTGTGGATAACATGTTAAAACCCTCCGCCCAGTGTGCAGCGGCGGCCAAGAAAGCAAATAGAATGCTAGGTATCATAAGGAAAGGGATGGAGAACAAAACAAAGGATATTATAATGCCTCTGTATCGCTCCATGGTACGACCGCACCTTGAATATTGTGTGCAATTCTGGTCACCGTATCTTAAAAAGGACATAGCGTTATTAGAAAAAGTACAGAGAAGAGCCACCAAATTGGTGAAGGGGATGGAAGGCTTCTCCTATGAAGAGAGGCTAAGAAGGTTAGGGCTCTTTAGCCTGGAGAAGAGACGGCTGAGGGGAGATATGATAGAGGTCTATAAATTAATGAATGGAGTGGAACGGATAAACGTGGATCAATTGTTTACGCTATCAGAGTATAGAAAGACTAGGGGACATGTAATGAAGCTACAGGGTAAACTATTTAAGACAAATAAGAGAAATAAATTTTTCACTCAACGTGTAATCAAACTCTGGAATCTGTTACCGGAGGATGTAGTAAGGGCTGTTAGTATAGCTGCGTTTAAAAAAGGTTTGAACAAGTTCCTGGAGGAAAGGTCCATAAACCACTATTAAAAAGGGACCCAGGATATCAATGCTTGACCCAGTACAAGCATTGTGGAACCTGTCTTTTGGGGATATTGCTAGGTACGTATAACCTAGATTGGCCACTGTTGGAAACAGGATACTGGGCTTGATGGACCTCGGTCTGACCCAGTATGGCATGTCTTATGTTCTTATGTTCTTAAATTTCATCTGCCATTTTGATGCCCAGTCTTCCAATTTATCAAGATCCTCTTGCAATTTTCCACAATCCTCTTGGGTTTTAACAACTTTAAATAGTTTTGTGTCATCTGCAAATTTGATAACCTCACTCGTTATTCCACTTTCCAGCTCATTTATGAATATGTCAAAAAGCAGAGGACCCAGCACAGATCCCTGGGGTACACCACTATTCACCTTTCTCCATTGGGAAAATTGGCCATTTAGCCCTACCCTCTGCTTTCTATCTTTTAACCAGTTTCTGATCCACAATAGTACTATGCCTTCTATACAATGACTCTTTAGTTTTGCCAAAAGTCTCTGATGAGGGACCTTGTCAAAGGCTTTCTTAAAGTCCAGATACACTATATCAACCGACTCACCTTTGTCCACCTGTTTATTCACACCTTCAAAAAAACATAACAGATTAGTAAGGCAAGATCTTCCTTGTCTAAAGCCATGTTGGCTGTCTCCCATTAGGCCAAGACTATCTAAATGCTGAATAATTTTATTCTTTATGATGGTTTCTACCATTTTTCCCGGTACTGACGTGAGGCTCACCGGTCTGTAGTTTCCCGGATCACCCCTGGAACCCTTTTTAAAAATTGGTGTTACATTGGCTATCCTCCAATCTTCAGGAATTAGAGATGATTTTAATGATAGTTCACAGATTACTAATAGCAGGTCTGCAATCTCATATTTCAGTTCTTTCAACACCCTTGGATGTATACCATCCGGCCCAGGTGATTTGCTGCTCTTCAGTTTATCTAATAGTTGTAATACATCTTCCCGATGTATCGATATTTCCTTCAATTCTTCCGCACCTTTAAATACCACTTCAGTCATGGGTAACATCCCTATATCTTCCTCAGTAAAGACCGAAGCAAAGAATTCATTCAGTCTCTCTTCTATCGCCTTGTCACCTCTTAGTGCCCCTTTAACGCCTCTATCATCTAATGGACCAACTGACTCTCTGTACTTTTCAATGTACTTGAAAAAATCTTTATTTCGCGTTTTTGCTTCCGCAGCAAGCTTCTTCTCAAATTCTCCCTTTGCCTGCTTTATCAATGCCTTGCATTTGACTTGCCAGTGCTTGTGTTGTTTCCAGGTTTCGTCGTTTGGCTCTTTTTTCCATTTCCTGAAAGATGCTTTTTTGGCAACAACAGCCTCTCTGACCTCTCCTTTAAACCATGCTGGCAGTTTTTTTGACTTCCTTCCACTTTTCTTAAAGCGTGGAATAAAGCTGGCTTGGGCTTCCAAGATAGTATTTTTAAACAACACCCAAGCTTGATGTAAGTCTTTAACCTTTGCAACTGCTCCTTTTAGTTTTTTCTTAACTATTTTCCTCATTTTATCATAGTCTCCCTTTCAAAAGTTAAAAGGTAGTACTGTGGATTTCCTTACTATCCCTCCTCCACTAATTAAATCAAAGGTGATCATGCTATGATCACTATTGCCAAGTGGCCCCAACACCCTTATCTCTTGCACTACATCTGGTGTTCCACTAAGGACTAGGTCTAATATTGCTTCCCCTCTGGTCGGTTCATGAACCAGTTGCTCCAAGAAGCAGTCATTTATTTCATCTAGGAACTTTATCTCCCTAGCATGTCCTGCTGTGACACTGACCCAGTCGATGCCGCGGTAATTGAAATCACCCATTATTATTACTGCACTGTAACTTTTGCTAGCTTCCTTGATTTCTTTGAGCATTTCATCATCCATTTGTTCATTCTGGCCAGGTGGTCGATAGTATACTCCCACTGCCATCACCTTCCCCTTCATAAATGGAATTTCAATCCATAGAGATTCTACAGCAAATTTTGTTCCCTGCAAAACTTTTAATCCTTTCTGACTCAATGCCCTCTCTAACATAGAGCGCAACCCCTCCACCAATTTGATCAGCTCTATCATTACGATATAGTTTGTACCCAGGTATCACAGTGTCCCACTGGTTGTCCTCCTTCCACCATGTCTCTGATATTCCAATGATATCTAACCTCTCGTTTAGTGCTATATATTCTAACTCTCCCATCTTGTTTTTTAGACTTCTAGCATTTGCATACAAGCATTTTAGAGACTGTATTTTATTCATGTTAATTTGGCTATTGGTAGACATGGGTAATTTGGGACCTTTAAGCTCTGTCTGCTCCATACTCAAGGGCATTTGGGCTAGTTTACTCTTTTTTGGAACCTCACTGCTTTTGGTAGTATCCTTCAAGGATACATTCTTCCGAACCATGCGCTCTTGGGCGACTGTCTGCTTTCCCCTATTATCTAGTTTAAAAGCTGCTCTATCTCCTTTTTAAAGGTTAATGCCAGCAGCCTGGTTCCATCCCAGTTAAGGTGAAGCCCATCCCTTCGGAAGAGCCCCTCCTTTCCCCAGAATGTTCCCCAGTTCCTAACAAATCCAAACCCCTCATCTCTGCACCATTGTCTCATCCACGCATTGAGACTCCGGGGCTCTGCCTGCCTTTTGGGTCCTGCGCATGGAACGGGAAGCATTTCAGAGAATGCTACCCTGGAAGTTCTGGATTTCAACTTCCTACCTAAAAGCCTAAATTTAGCTTCCAGAACCTCCCTACCACATTTTCCTATGTCATTGGTACCGACATGTACCAAGACAGCAGACTCCTCCCCAGCACTATCTAAGACCTTATGAACCAGCTGCTACAAGAAACATTCATATATTTCATCTAGAAACTTTATCTCCCTACCATGTCCTGCCGTGACACTAACCCAGTCGATACTGGGGTAATTGAAATCATCCATTATTATCACTATGCTGTAAATATTGTTAGCTTCCCTGATTTCTTTGAGCATTTCATCATCCATTTGTTCATTCTGACCAGGCAGTCAATAGTACACCCCCACTGCCATCGCCTTCCCCTTTTTACATGGAATTTCAATCCATAGAGATTCTACGGTATATTTTGTTTCCTGCAAAACTTTAATCTTGTGTGATTCAATGCCCTCTCTAACAGAGCGCAAGCCCTCCACTAATTTGATCTACTCTATCACTGCGATATAATTTGTACCCAGGTATCACAGTGTACCACTGGTTGTCCTCCTTCTACCATGTCTCTCAGATACCAATCATCTCTAACTTCTTATTTAATGCTATATATTCTAACTCTCCCATTTTATTTTTTAGACTTCTAGTATTTGCATACAAGCATTTTAGAGGCTATATTTTATTCATATTAATTTGGTTACTGGTAGGCAGGGGTAATTTGGAGATATTTAAGTTCTGTCTGCTCTGTATCTTTATTTCTTTATATACCACCCACACCATGCGTACCAGAGCAGTTCACAATAGGCAAAAACAAAAACTAAGAATTGCTGCCGGAAAAAGAGAACAACTTTATTGGAACCTCCCTGTCAATATGCCCTAACTTCAGTCTTTTGCTAGTATCCTTCAAGGATACATCCTTCTGATCCATGCGCTCTTGGGCAACTCTTGGTTTTCCCCTAGTTTAAAAGCTGCTCTATCTCCTTTTTAAAGGTTAATGCCAGCAGCCTGGTTCCATCCCAGTTAGGGTGGCGCCCATCTCTTCAGAAAAGCCCCTCCTTTCCCCAGAATGTTGTCCAGGTCCTAGCTACAGGATTGTTTCCTGCCATACCTGGGTGATGCCGTCCTATCACATGAACTCTCTCCCCCATGGTAACAGGGATTTATTTATTTATTTAACTGTTTATATCCCGCTTTTCACCGTGTCAAATGCTGCCAGATTGCTACATCCCTGTATGTCTTGTCTATGTACCTATCTTCCTTATGTCCTCCAAGTCTACTACTCAAGCCTCTAGAGATCAGACCCATTCCCTGAGAGCAAAGAACTCCTTACACCTAGTGCACATTTAAGACCCCTCACCAACTGGGAGAAAAATCATACATGTGACACAATGCAAAAAACTGGAAAGCCTCCATCTCACTGCTGGACTGCTATCTGTGTCTTAGTTTATTTACTTAATTTGTTTACTTACGAAGATTTTCTGGGGATACTTATACTAATAGAACTATATCTAATACTTTTAATGGACTTGTTCATATTAAGATTAATTAATCTCAGGTCCTTAATATATGCTTGTTGAAGATAAACAGCTGTACCTGAGAGTGAATATGAGCATCTGCTTCTCTTTAAGAGGTTTAAGAGCCTATAAAGCTATGATTATTCCAGGGGTGGGTGGGAGTAGGGAGGGAGGGAATGAAGACCTATTAAAAGTTGGCTTGCTTCTAAGGTAAAGGCTTACCAATTCCCTGGGTAACTCATGCAGCCCTTGGTTTGATAGAAGGGGCCTTTTAAATTGACTTGCCTTTAACACTTATTCAAGACAACGTCACAGATCTTTTGCCTCCTAACTGGAAAGCCTCTTTGTAAAGGACACTAGAAATACGTTTTTTCTTTCTACTCAGGACTATTCTACCTGTTGTGACGTAGAAGCTTCTCAAGAAGCAAGGGAGATAGACGGAGATCTGGTGGAGAAAACTGGTACTGCAAGGGAAAGCAGGATTTTCTCTTCAGAAAGAAAAAAACATGTAGCTGATCAGGAACCACACCTCACCTTAGGGGAGGAGATAGGTCAAGTCCCTGATTGGGCACGCCCAAGCAGGAGGCGGGCAGTGCAACACATGGGGAGCTTGTTAAGCAATCAGACACAGAAACAGTTGGTGGAGAGACAGGAAGAGTTGGAGAAGGAGAGAGAGAAACAGCTACGGCAAGGAGAGCAACAAGGCAGCTGTGTTCCACGGAGCAGCAGTTTGGAGTCACGAAGCGAGTACTTGGGAGACTCAGGGGCAGTGAGAGACTTCTATGGGAAGAAGGGCTCAAAAGCACTGAGAGACCTGAAGATACAGCCCATGATTCCAGAGAACCAAGAAGGACCTTGGAGCAGAAACCAGAGGGATAAAGATTTCTCCTGGAGGACACTCTCAGCACAAGGTACGAAGTGGGGTTGAAGCAGCTAGCAGCTATAATACTGGGAAGCAAGAAAGCTGGAAGGATAACTTTAAAAGCCAGAACAAAGTCAGACAAAACTGTGGCAGTTTGGTGCAGCCTGAAAGGCATTCAAGCAGCACAAGATATTCTAATAAGCCAGCTGAAGCCTACAGCTTAGAAGCTAATAGAAAGAAAACTGCTGAATCTTATTGGAGAGACGTGAGCCAAGACCTGACATTTCTACTTTTAAAAGCCTGTTCAGAAACTCTCCAGAGCCAATTGAAGTTTTAAAGGAAAACCCAGCACTTACTTTTAAAGATAAGTGGGGGAAGGGTTTTACTAGCACGCCGAACTGTTGTGCTGACAAAAGCAGCCTTGCTAATTACCATGAGATAGACATCTTAAGCAAATGTTTACCTGAAGCAGGAGAAAGACTTCAGCATAGCAAAGGGAAAACGTAGGCTGAATTACTTCTAACAGAGTTCAGGGAATTCTTAGAAAGAAAGGCAGTTTCTCCTTCTAACTCAGCACAGCATGCAAACAGCTGTGAAGAGGAGATGCCCTTAGATATCTCTCTGCCTTCCACAGAGCAAGATATAGCAATGGATTGCTCAACTTGTACCATTGAAAAGGACATTAATTAAAGTGCTTTAAAAGTTATATGAAAGAAATATAACAGAAGTTACCTTGTTATCATGCTGAGAAAACTTATGAAAGTTGAATAAGTTAAAGCATTTTTCTGGATATAAGAAGCTTTGCTGTTGTACCAGACTTTTTAGTTTCAGTTCATGAAAGAGTCACATGACAATTTGAATGTGAATCCAGAAACTAATGGACACTTAACCCAGCATTGCAAACCCTGTATGTTTTGGTTTTCTCACTCTTGTTTTTGTGCTATAAAACCTCTTAGCGTCTGTTTGCACTGAACTGCAAAGCGGGAAATAAACCTCATAAAAATAAATTTATTTGCCTGCCTTTAACTACTTGAGCACACAACTACAATCTCAACCCCTTCAGGAGGCTCAGGACTACATCACCCAGAATCCCTAGGGTCTCATCGTAGTACCTCACCCCTGAAGGGCACCAAAGGCCACCTCCTCCTGGAAACCCTCAAGGTCCAGTTAGTGGGTGGGTGGCACTGTATGACAAGTTATGCTCTGATTTGATTTAGATAAAAAGCTATCTAGAAACAACTTTATTTCAGTAAGTATATACTCTATTTGACTTTCTATGTTTAAGTTATACTCTGATTTGATTGAAATAAAAAGCTCCCAAGAAACAAATTTCAGAGTCTATTTACTCTTTACGTTCTCTGCTAAGCTATACTCTGCTTTGACTTCAATATAAAGCTCTCTGGTGGTACCTGACTGACTCAGGGAAAAAAACCACTGAATTCTAAAATACACAGATCTATCAGTTTTAACCCAAGAATTCCCTTTCCCCCCAAGATTTAGAGTTTATTTCAGAAGATTAATGCTCACGAGTATAGATCTATTTCCTTGTAGCAGTCCCTTTTGGTAACGTATCTGGATTTTCAGAAAGCCTTTGACAAGGTCCCTCATGAGAGGCTCTTGGCAAAATTAAAAAGTTATGGGATTGGAGGCAGTGTCCTACTGTAGATCAGGAACTGGTTAAAAAATAGAAAGCAGAGAGTAGGGCTAAATAGCCAATTTTCTCAATGGAGAAAGATGAATAATAGAGTACCACAGGGCTCTGTGCTGGGCCTGCTCCTTTTTAACATATTCATAAATGACCTGATAATGAGAATAGTGAGTGAGATGATCAATTTTGCAGATAACACAATATTATTCAAAGCTGTTAAAACACAGAGGATTGTGAAAAATTTCAAGATGATCTTGATAAACTAGAAGACTGGAAGTCTAAATGGTAGATGAAATTTAATATGGACAAGTGCAAAGTTACGTACCTAGGAAAGAAAAACCCAAACTACGGTTACACGATGCAAGGTTTCACATTAGGAATCACCACCCAAGAAAACGATTTAGGCATCATCGTGGATAACATGTTGAAACCCTCCACCCAGTGTGCAGCGGCAGCCAAGAGAGCAAACAGAATGCTAGGTATCATAAGGAAAGGAATGGAGAATAAAATAAAGGATATTATAATGCTTCTCTATTATTCCATGGTGCGACCGCACCTTGAATATTGTGTGCAATTCTGGTCACCATATCTTAAAAAGTATATAGCATTATTAGAAAAGGTATAGAGAAGAGCCATCAAAATGGTAAAGGGGATGGAAGGATACCCCTATAAAGAGAGGCTAAAAAGGTTAGGGCTCTTCAACCTAGAAAACAGATGGCTGAGGGGAGATATGATAGAGGTCTATAAATTAATGAATGGAGTGGAACAGATAAACATAGATCGATTGTTTATGCCATCAAAATATAGAAAGACTAGGGGACTTGCAATGAAGCTACAGGGTAACCTATTTAAGACTAATAAAAGAAAAACATTTTTCACTCAACGTGCAATCAAACTCTGGAATTTGTTACCGGAGGATGTAGGAAAAGCTGTTAGTATAGCCGGGTTTTAAAGAGTTTTGGACAAGTTCCTGGAGGAAAGGTCCATAAACTATTACTAAAGAGGACGCAGGATATCCACTGCTTGCCCCAATACAAGCATTGTGGAACCTGTGGCTTTTAGGGAAACTGCTAGATACTTGTGACCTAGATTGGTCATTGTTGGAAACAGGGTACTGGGCTTGATGGACCTTGGTCCGACGCAGTATGGCATATCTTATGTACTTATGGTTACACAATGCAAGGCTCCATATTAGAAACACCACTGAGGAAAAAGATTTAGGCGTCATTATGGATAATATATTGAAACCTCTGCCCGGTGTGCAGCAGCAGCCAAAAAAAGCAAATAGAATGTTAGGAATCATAAGGAAAGGAATGGAGAATAAAACCAAGGATATTATGATGCCTCTGTATCATTCAATGGTGGGACCACACCTTGAATATTGTGTACAATTCTAGTCACTATATGTTAAAAAGGATATAGCAGGGAGATGGACTGACATCACGTGCCAAGATGACCGCCTCAGTCTGAGCTCTGTGGAACCCGGGGAATGAAAGCACCGTTCACTCCCCAACACACTGCATATCACCGCCACCAAGTCTGGCAATTCGGCCGCTCCTGAACTCAGTAGCATGGCGGTGAAAAAGAAATCTTCCAATCTGTGGGAGATCGCGTTCCAGATCCTGGTTGCTCTGTGGGGAGGAAGTGGGGACAAAATGGCAGCCGCGGCCATGCAAGGGCAGGCGGGACAAGCGATGCACAAAGAGCAGAATGAGCAAGACTACAGACTCACTGGCAGTGGGAGAAGTGAGCGTAAGGCCCCATACTCTGTCACCAGCATTCCAGAACATGCAGGCAGACATGAACACAGTCAGACAGGGCCTGAGAGCTGGGCTAGCAGAGTTGCACTGGGACATTAATGAGCTGGGAGGCCGAGTGGAAGTAGCAGAAAACTATATCAAGGAGCAGGAAGAGGTCTTAGCCAGTTTGAATCAGCGCATTGCAGAACTGGTCCACCAATGAGAAAACATGCAGGATAAACTGGAGGATCTGGAAAAACGCTCATGACATAACAATTAGCGCTTCAGGTGAATCTCTGAGGGGGCTGAGTTTATGGACTGTGAGTAGCTAGTGGTATGGATTACAAAGAGCATCGTCTAAGCTACAAATATGGAATGGACAGGACTGGGCTTACGCATTGACCATGAAAAACTAATTTGATCATTATCCCTCCTCCATGTACACAGTGGTAGCAGCCAGATGCGAGATCGCCTGGCTCTGGAACAGGGCCATGCCAAGAGGGGTGGATGAGTATGCAAGGAAGATTGGAGAGCTATATAGCATGAATAGGTTAACAGCAATTCATAGGGGGAGGGTGACACAGATGGAAAGCCAATGGAGGGAGGTGTGGGACTGGCTATAAAAGGAGAGTGGAGGGAGGGGGAGGAGGAGGAGGACCAAGGGTAACGACACTAGTTGAGACGAAAGGGGAGGGGGTGGTGAGCATAATATGGGGGGAGTGGGGCTTATTATAATGTTAAAAAATTGAGAAGACACGATTGCAGAAGAGTTGATGTTCATATCTGTTTACTGGCTGATTTTCAATACAAAATGTATACAGTTAAAAAAATAAAAATAAAAAAAGGATATAGCAAAATTGGAAAAAATACAGAGAAGAGCCACCAAATGTTAAAGGGTATGGAAGGGTTCTCCTATGAGGAAAGGCTTAAAAGGTAAAGGCTCTTCATTTTGGAAAAGAGATGACTGAAGGGAGATATGATAGAGGTCTATAAATTAATGAATGGAATGGAACGGGTAAACCATTGGCGGCTCTATCATGAGGCAGAGTGAGGCGATGGCCTCAGGCGGCAAACTTTTGGGGGTGGCAAAAATGCCCCCAAAACAGCTGCTTCATTTAAAAAAAAAAGTCAACAAGTGGCTGCGATAGCGGTAATTTAAAATGAAAATGAAATCAGTGTGGAGCCTTCCGGCCCTATGGAACCCCTGCTGCTGCATCCCGCTCTAGCATCACTTCCTTTTGCGGCTGGGACATAGCAGCAAGGATTCCAAAAGGGTCAGAAGGTTCCACAACGGTTTCCTTTTCCTTTTGAATTACTGATATCGCAGCCGCTGAGGAAGGGGAAGGAGCAGAACTGAGCTACATGGGGGGAAAGAGAGGGCTGGAAGGGAACTGACACAGGGAAAAGAGATGGCTGGAAGGGAGCTGAGAGATGGGGAAGAGAGGGCTGGAAGGGAACTGAGAGGGGGAAAGAGAGGGCTGGAAGGGAACTGACATGGAGGGAAGGTGGGGGCTGGAAGAGAACTGACATGGGGGTAAAGAGAGGGCTGGAAGGGAACTGACATGGGGGACAAAGGGGGCTCAAAGGGAGTTAATACCTGAGGATGATACTGAGGGGGACTGGAAGGGTGATGACACTAGGGAAGGGAGAAGGGGGATGGAAGGGAGCTGACACCTGGGTATGGTACTGGAGGGGGACTTGAAGGGAGCTGACACCTGGGGGTGGGACTGGAGGGGGACATGAAGGGAGCTGGCACTGAGGGTGGGACTGGAGGGAGCTGACACTTGGGGATGGGACTGGTAGGTGGCTGGGTAATGGGGAGGAGGCTGGTAGGGAGGGGGCACTGGGACTTGAAGGGAGCCAACACATGGAAAGAGTTACTGGGACTGGAAATAGGCTGTTAGAAGGAAGTAAAGAAAACAAAAGAAGAGACAGAAATGGCAGAGTGCTAAGAGGAAAGCAGAAGCCTCAGATCAGGATCAGCATGATCAGCGAATAAAATGGTCAGACAATAAAGGTAGAAAAAATAATTTTATTTTCAATTTATTTATTTATTTGTGCTTTTATACCGCCTTTCAGGAATCAAAGCGGTTTACAATGAACTCAAAAACAAGAACAGAAGTTTACATTGAACAAAATAGATAAAGTGCACATAAACCATAATTACAAAATTATTAAATTTAAAAACATTTTTTTAAACTTTGTACAGGAGATATGGGTATTGAAAACTCATGAAGATCGACATAGTTAAAGACAGATTGTCTACCCGAAATGATCCTTAAACAAATGAGTCTTTAGTAGTCTGCGGAAAGTGATTTGGTCCTTAGCGCCCTTTAAGACTTGAGGCAGAGAATTCCATAAGATTGGTGCATAGAGGGAGAAAGCTCTCTTTGTAGTGGAGGCTTTACAAGTTCTGTATTCATTAGGTACCACGAGAAAATTTTTATTTCCGCTTCTCAGAGGTCTGTGTTCTGGAGAGGTTAGAATAAGCGTCTTTAGCTGGTTTGATGATTCTGACTGAAGAATTTTGAAGATAATATGAATAGCCTTAAATTTTAATCTGCTCTCTATTGGAAGCCAATGTAAATGTTTTAGAATTGGGGTGATATGATTTTTGATTGGAGCTTGTGCAATTATTCTGGCCGCTGTATTTTGTGAAGTTGGCGGATAATTTGTTTTGGGAGCCCAGTGAGTAAAGCGTTGCAGAAATCCAAGTGTGGAAAGATCATTGCTTGGACAGTTGATCTGAAGTTCCTTGAGGAGAGAAGAGGTCTTAAATGTTGTAGCATTTTTAACTTCAAATAGATGGACTTGATTATGTTGCTTACATGCTTGGTGAATTTGAGCTGGGGGTCTAGAGTGACTCCTAAATATTTAACCTCTTTTTAAACTTTGATCGTTTCTTCATTTAGTTTAATTGAATCAGGGGGAGTGAAGGAGTTGTCCTTTGTTATGAATAATATTTCTGTTTTTTGAGTGATTTATATGAAGGTTGTGTTCCCCCATCCAAGATCTGATGTTGATGAAGCACTTCTATTTTTCCAGTGAAGGTTGAATGGGGTTAATTTGTGTATAAATCATATCATCATCGGCATACAAATGGTAAAATATGCTTTGATCTTTAATTATGCTGCAGATGGGCTGTATATATAGATTAAAGAGAAAAGCTGAAAGTGCTGATTCTTGGGGTATGCCTATCTTTTGGAAGAATGGGTTAGATATGATGTTACCAATTTTAACTTGGATGCTTCGGTTTGACAGGTAAGACTTAAACCATTGTAATACTTTGCCTTTTAGACCTATTTCATGTAGTCTGATTAAAAGGTAATCATGTATTATGGAATCATAAGCTGCTGTAATATCCAAGAATATTAAGATGTAACCTGAATTAGGTGTTTCAAGACCTTTTAGGAGCCTATCAGTTAAAGTAAGAAGAAGAGTCTCTACTCTGTGTTCTTTTCTAAAGCCGTATTGCTAAGGATCAAGCAGAGCGAAGCTGTCAACATGGCTTTGTAGTTGGAGTTGAACTGACTTTTCTAATATTTTTGTCATATATGGTAGACTTGAAATAGGTCTGTAAGAACTTGGTGAAGATTTGTCCAGGTTCTTGCCTTTATAGATGGGATGGACAGAAGCCCTTTTTAGTTCTTCTGGAATTATACCTTGATCTAGAGAAGAATTGATTAAATTAAGTATATAAGGGGCCAGCCAATCACGAGATACATGCATCCAAGTGGAAGGACAGGGGTCGAGATTCAAAGTTGCTGTATTTAAAGATTTAATTATTCTTCCAGCTGCCTTTCGAGTATAAGAGTAAATTTTTTCCAGATTCTTTTGGTAGGAGAGCCATTAGACTTGAATTGATAATTACATTGTGGTGTCCTCCCTATCTTTTCTTTGTAGAATTTGGTCATTGTGTTATGATGGAGTTATCTTCCTTTGGCGTGGAAATGAATGATTTTACTATATTAAATAATTCTCTATGCCTGTTAATCGAGGATATAATTAGCTTGGTATGATAATCATGTTTCCTGTTGTTTATTAGTGTTTTATAACCTTCCAGAATAGTTAGGAATGATATTTTATCATCTGCGTATTTTGATTTCCTCCAAATCCTTTCTAACTTTCTTAATTGTCTTTTTAAAACACGTACTTCTTCTTGCGCTTAACCTTCGGTGAGTGTTGGGCGCTAAGGTATTAATTGCGACAGTAGCTGCTTTGTATATTATTAAATTCCATCTGTTTATGAGTAATTTGGTGTCTTTGGAGTCTATTTGCAGTTGCGGAAGGACTTCTTTAAGGAAGTTGTCTTTTTCGAACTTGCAAAATTTCCTGTGTAGATAGATTATTTGCTTTGTATTTGACTTACTGGGAATGACTGGGATGAAGAATTGGATAGTGTAGTGGTCAGACCAGGGGGTTTGTTGGATCTGTAATTTTGGGTCGAAGATACCATCTATTAGATCTTGTGGAATAAAAATGAGGTCCAAAGTATTACCCTTAATATGCGTAGGCTCTTTGATTATTTGTTTAAATCCTAAGGCTTCCATTGCTTCCAAAAAACCTAGGTCTAGATGAGATGGAGTAGAAGGCAAATTCAGATCATCAAGAACAGCTGTGAATTTGTTTGAGATGTTTTTGTTAAATAGGAAATCTGTTATGTTTGTAAGCTTTTCTCCTTTTGATGAAGGGGGTCTGTAGATTAGACAAAGGTTCATATTTTTGTTTTCTAGTAGGATAATGTCCATACTATGCTGATGTCTTCTGGACTGGCTTTGCACCTCTTGCTCAGTCAATCCAGCGATTTTTCAACAGGCATGGTCTTTATGCAAGTGCAAGAAGTCTTCTGAGAGGCCTGCTTCTCATACAGTATCGGCCGCTAGGAAAGCTAGCAGGAAGTGTCCTCATCCAGCTGACAGAGACCAGAGGACTCACGTCCACGTAAATTTATAAGATAAGTCGCTCCAGTGTATAGGTCATGCCATGGTTTCCTGATGTAAAAAATGTGATTTATAATCCAGGAAATATGGTAATCAAACTCTGGAATTCGTTACTGGAGGATATAGTGAAAGCTGTTAGTGTAGCTGTGTCTAAAAACGGTTTTGACAAGTTCCTGGAGGAAAGGTCCATAAACCAGTCAGGGCTGTACTTAATGTACATTGCGCCCTGTGCGACTTGCACATCGGGCGCGCGCCCACCCTCCCCCCAGCGGCGGAAGAGAAGAGGCGTGCCCGATATGCAAGTTGCTGGCATGCTAAGCAGATCTGTCCCTCCCTGCAAGAGCAGGGAGGGACAGATCTGCTTAGCATGCCAGGTAGAAGGCTTAAGGGGCACATTTTAAAAACATAATAACATAAGATATGCTATACTGGGTCAGACCAAGGTCCATCAAGCCCGGTATCCTGTTTCCAATAGTGGCCAATGTAGGTCATAAGTACCTAGCAGTTTTCCCAAAAGACACAGGTTCCACAATGCTTGTATTGGGTCAAGCATTGATATCCTGGGTCCCTTTTTAAGAGTAAATTAGACTTACCTGCTAATTGTTGTTCCTTGCGGAACTCTAGTCCAGTCCCGGAACCATAGAGTTGTGAACCTCCACCAGTAGCTTTGGAGACTGAACATCTTCATCTCTTTGATCATCCAGCTATATGCAGCCCCAAGGACTGCCCACACATCAGTACCTATTGACAAAGCATACTAAGCAGAGCAACAAATAAGTAGATATAACAACATAGTGGAAAAAAGGATCCTGACCCTAAAGTTCCCACTACGAGCAAAAATTCTTTCTTTCTTTTTTTTTTTTTTTTCTTTTTCCAATTGCGTAAGAACAACCTCCCACCTACGGGAAGGCGGACCAGAACGGCCGTGGCGACCCTTGTGCAAAACGCATGCAACAAGAGGCGCCACCGCTCACCCCCAAGATTTGACCCCGAAAGGAAACTAAGGCATGCTGCAAGCAGAGGAGCTCTGACCGAAAGTATAGAGAACAAAAACCCTGGCAGACTCCTATAATGAATGTACCTTCTTGGCTGGCAGTGAGAACAGATAGACAGGGAGGGATCCGGGACTGGACTAGAGTTCCGCAAGGAACAACAATTAGCAGGTAAGTCTAATTTACTCTTCCTTAGCGTCCCTCTAGTCCAGTCCCGGAACCATAGAGGATGTAACAGAGCAGTAAATCTCAACGGGAGGGCCTCGCTAGTCCAGCCTGAAGCACCCGAGACCCAAACCGCGCATCCGACGCCGCCTGCACATCCAGACGATAGTGCTTAGCAAAGGTGTGCAAGGACGACCACGTCGCCGCCCGACAAATATCCACCGCCGGTACCAAGCTCACTTCTGCCCAAGACGCCGCCTGCGCCCTAGTCGAGTGAGCCCGAAGCCCGGCAGGAACCATCCTGCCGTGTAAAAGGTATGCCGACGAAATAGCCTCTTTCAACCAGCGGGAAATGGAAGACTTAGACGCCGCTTCCCCCTTGCGCGGACCGCCAAATGCGACAAATAGGCGATCGGACTTACGGAAGGCCGCCGTTTCCCTCAAATACCGACGAAGAGCTCGACGGACATCCAACGCGTGCAAGGAGTTATCCGCGTGCTTGCCTCGTTCCTTGGCAAACACCGGGAGAGACACCACCTGATTCATGTGAAACGCCGAAACTACCTTAGGCAAAAACGCGGGAACCGGTCGCAATACCACCTTGTCGGCAGAGAAAGACAGATAGGGTTCCCTACACGAAAGAGCCTGCAACTCTGAGATCCTGCGAGCTGACGAGATCGCTACCAGAAACACCGTTTTCAACGTGAAGTCCTTCAACGAAGCTTGCGCCAAGGGTTCAAACGGCAAAGCCACCAGAGACCTCAACACCAAATTCAAGTCCCACGAGGGCACTAAAGCCCTGCACGGAGGACGCATAAGCAACACCGCTCGCAAGAAGTGCTTCACGTCCGCATGGGACCCCAATAACTGGCCCTGAACCTTGCCTCGAAAACTCGCAAGAGCTGCAAGTTGGACCCTCAACGAACTGGCCGCCAGGCCCTTGTCCACCCCTGCTTGCAAGAAGGAGAGGATCTGAGGAACGGAGGTCCGCAAAGGCCGCAACTCGCGAGCCGCACACCAGCTCTCAAAAATACGCCAGACCCGGACATACGCTAGCGACGTAGACCGACGCCGTGCCCGCAACAAGGTAGCAATGACCTCCGGAGAATAACCTTTGGCTCTCATTCATGCCCTCTCAATAGCCATGCCGTAAGCGAGAATCGAGCCACCTGAGGCATCTGCAGCGGCCCCTGCCGAAGGAGATCCGGCCGAGGAGGAAGGAGCCACGGATCGGCCACATTCAACCGCACCAGATCCGCATACCAAGGCCGACGAGGCCAGTCCGGGGCAATCAGAATCACGGGACCCGGATGCTGTTCGATCCGCTGTACCAGGCGACCCAGCAGAGCCCACGGAGGAAAGACATAGAGCAGCCCGTACCTTGGCCACCTTTGTGCCAATGCATCGAGGCCTTCCGACATGCGTTCCCGACGCCTGCTGAAGAACCTTTCGACCTGCGCGGACTCGAAGGTCGCCATGAGGTCCATTATCGGCAGACCCCAACGACGGACCAGCAACGCAAATACCTCGGGATGTAGAGACCACTCTCTGGGGTCTACCCTGCGATGACTCAGAAAGTCCGCCTCCACATTGTGAACCCCCGCAATATGCTGGGCCGACAGACACTGAAGATGCCGCTCTGCCCAATCCAGAAGCAGATCCACCTCCGCTTCCAACGCCGCGCTGCCTGTGCCTCCCTGGCGATTTATGTAGGCTACCGTGGAGGCATTGTCGGATAGCACCCTGACCGCCGCTCCCTGCAGCCAAGGCTGAAACGCTGTCAGAGCCAACCACACGGCTCTCATTTCCAGTCGGTTGATGGACCACCGGCTCTCCCGCGAGGACCATTGGCCCTGAGCAATCTGGCCCTCGCAATGAGCCGCTCAAACTGGCATCCGTCATCAGCAGACGCCAGACGGGAGACTCCAAGGGCATACCGTTCGCCAGAGAGCGCCGACGCAACCACCAGCGAAGGCTGCGCCGAACCCCCAAGGGGCAAACTAACTGACGAGCTAGCGAGTCGGACTGATGACACCATCGACGCAGCAGTGCTCGCTGCAGGGGCCGCATGTGCGCCCTTGCCCACGGAACTACCTCGATGGTCGCCGCCATCGTGCCGAGAAGCTGAAGGTATTGCCAAGCCGAGGACGCCTGTCTCGCTAGAAACTGCTCCACCAGCCGCCTCAGGGCCCGCGCTCTGTGCACTGGGAGAAAAACCTTCCCGTTGCCGGTCTCGAAACGCGCCCCCAAATACTCCAAGGTCTGCGAGGGAAGAAGGCTGCTCTTCGCCCGATTGACCACCCAGCCTAACGACTGCAAAACCTGTACGACCCGCGCCGTCGCCCGGAGACTCTCCTCCCTCGACTTCGCCCGGATCAACCAGTCGTCGAGATAGGGATGCACGAGGACATCCTCCTTCCGCAGGAACGCCGCTACCACCACCATGATCTTCGTGAAGACCCGTGGCGCCGTTGCTAGGCCGAAGGGCATGGCTTGAAACTGAAAATGGCCCATCGGCAGCGCAAACTGCAGAAATCTTTGATGTTCCCGGCGAATGGGAATGTGCAAATAGGCCTCCGTAAGGTCTAGGGACGTTAGGAATTCCCCCTCGCGGACCGCCGCTATGACCGAGCGCAGCGTTTCCATGCGAAAATGCGACACCCGGAGGCACCGATTCACTCTCTTTAAATCCAGGATTAGTCGAAAGGTGCCCTCCTTTTTCGGCACTACGAAGTAGATGGAGTATCGACCGGACCCTAACTGCCCCTCCGGCACTGGGGCGACCGCCCAGAGCCGAAGCAGCCGGGAAAGTGTATCGGATACGACTCGTTGTTTCCAGGGAGCACTGCACGGGGACATAACGAAGGAATTGAGCACCGGTCGATGTAGCTCGAGCGTATATCCCTCTCGTATCACTTCTAACACCCACCGATCGGATGTGATAGCGGCCCAGGCAGGGTAGAAATCCCGCAGTCTGCCCCCTACGGGAATCACCGCCACCGGAGCCGGCCTCGCTTCATTGTGACTTTTTGGGGACCTGCGCCTGGAAGGAGCCAAAACCTCTACCTGCCCCCCGAAATCCGCGGAAACTCTGTCCGCGCCCCAGATATCTGGAACGCTGGGACTGACCAAAGCGGGAGGCATGAAACCTCCGAAAGGACTGCTGAGACCCCCGGAAGGTGAAGGTCGGCTTCCCCTGCTTGGGCTTATCCTCCGGAAGCCGACCCCCCTTAGAATCCCCGAGATCTTTTACCAACCTATCCAAGTCCTCTCCAAATAACGGCAGCTTACTAAGGCGAGCTTTAGAAGAGCCATCAGCTGCCCAATTGCGTAACCAAAGAGAACGACGCGCCGCTACCACCGACGCCATGCCGTTAGCTAACCCCCTAATGAGGTCATAGTGGATATCCGCCAAATAAGCGGTACCCGACTCCAATCTGGACGCCGCGGCCTCTTGTTCTGCCGACTGGGGCCCCTGGAACTGTTGAGACCAGCGGAGGCAGCCGCGCGCCACCCAGGCCCCGGCCACCGCCGCCTGCATTGACAGGGCAGCAACATCAAACGCCTGTCTCAACAAGCTATCAACTTTGCGATCCTGCGGGTCCTTCAACGCCGCAGCACCTTCCACCGGGATAGTAGTCCGTTTATTAACCGCGGAAACTGCCGCGTCCACCTTCGGCGAACGAAAGAGCTCTCTATCAGCCTCCGACAGAGGATACAATTTAGGCAACAGTCTAGCCCCGTGCAAAGCGGACTCTGGACTGTTCCACTCCTCCTGGATCATAGCTTTAAAAACCCTATGGAGCGGAAAGACTCTGTGGGAAGTGCGCACCGCCTGCCTCAAGGGATCCTCCAACTTGTCCTCCGCAGTGGCATCTTCCACGGGTATGTTCAATACCTTGAGGGTTTCGGCAATCAGTGCCGGAAGTTCCTCTTTACGAAATACACGCACTATTCTACTACTCTGCTTGTCATCCAACAACTCGCCGTCTTCTAAATCCTCCGCAGACTCCAGCTCGAGAGCCTCCCCCAGCCCCTCGTGAAACTCGTCCCCAGGAGGCGCAGAATCCGCAACACTCTGGGGCCGGCTCTTCTTTTGTGGACCAGTGTCTCCCTCTACTGAAAGTGGACGCTTTAGCCCACGGCGGGGCAGGACCAAGCCTCCCCCCGCCGGCTGCAAGAGAGCCAGAGCCTCCTGCATGAGAGAGAAAAAGGCGGGTGGAACTCCCAGGGATCCCTCCTGGACGCCCCCCGCCAACAGGCGCTCCGGCACTGCAGAAATCCCCGGACCAAGGACCGTCTCTGCCTGCTCTGATGTCCCTTCTGTAGATACAGGTGGGAGATCTGCACTGGAGCCCTCCAGAGGGACCTCCATGCCAGCACCCACAGCAGAACAAGTGGCACAGACTCGGGCTTCCAAATTACTACTTCTATGAATGCCACAGACCAGACACCGAGGACTAGGAGGCATGGCTATGCACACAGCCCTTTGCCAGCAAAACAGGAACACCTTGCTGAAGCAAACAGAGCAGAAAAAAAATCGTGATTATAAAGTGCTCAAAAACGCTCCAAATTGCAGGATTAGATAGAGCTGGAGTCAATTAGCTGATATCTGACCAAGAAATGCAAAAACGAAGCTCCTATCCCTAAAAAAAACACGAAGAAAAACAACTTTGAAAAAAAATCCAAAATGGCCGCCAGACCAGATCCCGCCAAAAAAAGGACCAGAAAAAATACCCAAAAGGTCTAAAACACTCCCCAGAGCTGATTCCAGGCCACCCCAAGGCCTCCACCACTGCCTTTAGAAAGAAAAAGCTTCAAACTCTACTCACCCACACACAGGAGTGGAGGGGGGGTCAAAACACTGAGAGTGCTGTCAAGCGTGCCTGTCACAAGCTCTGAGTAGCAGTTATCAGAGTCAATAACAGAGTAATTGTAGCAGCAGATAAGCATGCAATAAATAAAGCCAGGAGTCGTTTCAAGGATCCAAGCCAGTTTAATGTGCACATGGCTCCAGCAATAATCAAATTCAAAATGGCTGAGCAATGGTTTCTAGCAAAACAACAGCTTTTATAGCGTTCTTCTCCATTCTAGGTATAGAGAAACTTTTCATTGGTCCCAGTACCCCTCTCACCCATCTATTGGTCCCGGTACTGATATGGCTACCCAATAGGGACTCTGGTCTGGGCCCAGCACCTGGTTGCCCCCCTTCTAGTCCCAATTACAATGGTCAGTGTCTCCAACTTGTTACTTCTCTCCTCCAAGGTCGCTGAGCTTGTTAAAACATATGGGAAGCAGAGGCACTGTGACCTTGCTCTCTGCAGAGTTAATTAATTCCATAGAAGCATAGCACACCTTATCAGTACCAATTAAACTTGTTTTTCTTCTATTTTCCAAGTTTCGTTTCTGCTTAGCTATGTTCAGTTAAACTGAGTTAAGTTTCGATTCTTATAGCTACAGTATTCACAAGTGGGGGTTGGGACTCAGGCCTCACTTATAGGCCTTTCACAATAGTAAACCATACTAGGCCATAGCCTACCATATTCCTAGGCCATAGCCTACCACATTCCCCCCTTTGATTATTCTCACCCGCAAGTGAGAAAGGGTGAGAATCAAATCACATAATACTAGGTAAAGGTATCACTCTGTGGTATAGGGTAGTAAGTTCACATAGCTAGCATCTTTGTAGCTGTCTTACGCTCTACAGTGTTATTAATAACTGAAGTGATCATTTGCAAGCAAAATGGCAAGAAACAAGGGAGCAACAAGCAGATAGTCAAAGTCCATAGTTTGGCAAGAGTGGGAAAAAGAACTAAAGGATTAGAAGGTTCAGTTGCATCTTTGTTGTGCTGTCGTAAAGCTTCTGATTTAGACAGACCAGCTGTCCATCCTTCGTAGTAGATTGTGGTCCAGTCTGAACAAAACACAAACTGTCAACAATGGGGTGGGCCAATACCCACTCACTAGTAGTATTATGTAAATCAGTCTGATTGTATAGGATAGAATAGTTCAGTTCTTGCGTCTCCCAGGGCCACTGATCTCCCATCTTAGTTCCTCCACAATAGAAACAGTCAGAAGTGTGGAAACTAGATGTTATTGCTCCAGCAAGTTCAAGAAACAAGTTCTGGTGGTGGTATGAGGAATTGCAACGGTGGCTTGCATAGCCTTGTAGAAAGTCAAGATCTAGAACAACTTTTGGATTGGAGAGTATACCAATGCAAGTATAGGAAGAATGATAAAAACAAGGTCTGAGTGACCTTCGGTCCAGTTCATGTTGTACTTATACAGGCTGCCCAGGGAGATAAGGCAAAAGTCATTTCAAAGCACTCCAAGGCTGCTATCACGATGAAACAGTAGAGAATCATGATGAAAGTTCTCTGAAGAATTAGTGCAAGTCTTTGAAAAACCAGTGCAATCTGTTGATAATTCTTGACCACGAAGTCTTCTTCTTCTTTACTGTACGTTGACCTGTTTTGCTCTCAGTAGCATGCAACAGGTGTAGCGTTGATTGTAGATCCTCAAGCTTCCGCTGTACATGACCTTACCAATTTCATTGGTAGGAGTGTAGAGCTGTAGATTCCAGCGTATTTCAATAAACACAGTCCTTTTAGTTTGCACTGTCCTTGATCAAAATGGCACAAAGATTTTCAAATAATATAGTTCATAATACAGTCTCTTTCTGTTGATGATAATCTCTTCAGAATAAACAAATAGTCTCTTGAGATTCAGGAGTTCTATATTAGCACAGTCTCTCTTTTTGTTTTTAAAACTTCCTGAATTTTTTCAATTTGCTTGTCTTTGCAAAGTTAGCTGCAATGGAACTTCTGGATCTGTTCTGATGTTCACTGGTCTTGCTCTGGAGCTGCTGCTGATTTCACTCTGCTGTGATGAATCCAGGGTTCGAGTTCTGCAATTTTCACTGCTGTAGGGTTAACAAGATAACAACATAAGGTCCCTTCTAATGCGGTGTCAACGGTGTCTTTCTCCACTCTTTGATTCACACCGAGACTCCAGGCTTGAAAGGGTGCAGGCAAATTGATGGGTAATCGATTTTGTACCCAGGTATGAAGACTCTGCAAAACAGAACTTAAAACCAATAGTTTATGTCTAATAATTTCAGATCCTATCTGTCTCATATCTCCTTTTATTTCCTATACAATAGGCAGGGGTTGCGCATACAGAATTTCAAAAGGGAAAACTCCTAAAGACTTAGCAGGGGCTAAGTATATCCTAAGAAGGGCTATAGGAAGAACCTAGGGCCACTTCAGGTAAACCTCTTGGCAAAGTTTAGACAACTGAGATTTCAGGGTTCTATTCATACATTCTACTTTTCCTAAATTCTGAGATCTATAGGCAGTATGTATCTGTTAATATCAATATCTTGGGGCTATACTTAATGGACTTGCTTCCTAAGGTTATCCATCCTCATTCTTTGTACAGGGGCCCATATGCATGCAAGGTTGTAAGGGCATACTTGAAATCTGGGTACACATTTAGACAGGGCCTTTTCATATTGTTAGTGCTCTAGTGAGGACTATCAGTTCAGCTTTTTGTGGTCAAGTTTTCTAGGGCCAGGGCTGAGGACTCAACTACCAAATCAGGGGTCACCACTGCATATCTAGCACAACAATGTCCATTGATGAGGAAACTGCCTTCAGCCACAAAGAAAGTCTGTTCAGAGAGACATCAGTCAAATCCAGGCGGCTTGAGAATACAGTGTCCATAATTTCTAAACAGTCATGATCAGGGGATCAAGACCAACTGATAACAACATAGCAGGATTGAAAGCTTAACTGACCCTTCAGTTGTATCTGGGGTTTTCACACAACATACTCTAATACTTCAACATTCATAGATTTGTTAGCTAGTAGTTTCCTTTGTATTTCATATTGGTTAGAACAGAGTGTGGTATAGTAACTTGAAGATTCTGTCTCAAAGGGATTTTTCTTTTAGTTTTTGCTCACTAGGAAGGCTGTAGCTGTACAGGAATTATCTGGCTTGATTGGAGATGTGCTATAGAACCGCCACTCCTCTTCTCCGGGAACAGTCAGCACCATCAATCCAGCAGGCTCTGGGTTCACAGTCATTTGCATTTCTCTCTCAGGCATATACAGGAACTGGTACATTATTATTTTCTTTTTTTCTAGTTCACACATGCGGTTCTGCAGAAAAGGCATTGTGGCCTTAGCCCCAGTAGCTCTGATAATGGTGGTGCATCTAGAAAAACACAGGGGCTACTGGCTTTAGTATTCTGCTCCTGTATCCCCCATAAAGTTCATATATTGGTCCCCTATTTTCAGACTGACTCCTGGGATACGGGCATTCACTTTTCTAATGTCCTTCTCCTCTGTACTGGACGCGCACTGACACGCTCCCAGTTTTATTTTTCCCACTTCCTCTGTTCCTTCGATCAGGTAAAACTCCTTTACATCATTCAACTATAATATCAGCAAAAAGATCTATTCTCTTTTCCCATCTCACATTTTCACTTTCTCTGTCACTCTACAACGTTTCATTTAACTATCAGGCCCGCAGTTTTTCAGTTCTAAACAAGTCTGGTCAGCTGACTTTCACTTCTGGTCCGGAGGGGGTGGACATTCCCCTGTTGCGGAGGTAGCTAGCAAACTACTTGGGAATCTGTAGGGAGAAGTCATCCCCCCTCCGCCCCTCCTCTTGTTCCAGGCTCTGCCCGGGATGATGGCAGAGCTGAGGGAAATAAACAGGCAGGATTTTTTTTTTTTTTTTTTTTTAAACATTTAACCAAGAATCCTATGTAGGGGAACTATTCTCTGTACAATCTGATAAACACGGGAAACTACGGGGCCATGAAGTAACTCTGGAATCTGCATGGACTCTGACCCCCCTTCCTCCCCCCATGTTGACGTAGTTAACAACAGACAGAAGGCGGTCTGTCAGGCTGCATTTTCCTGTGACTAGGCATAATAATCTCATTCTAAATAAGTACAATTTAGATAAATTCCTTCAAATATAAAACTATTTTTTTGCAACATGTTATAAACAACAATCCCAACAGAGAGAACTATTACGTATGGCTGGAAGAAACTAGCTGCCAGCCGTAATCTGCACTTAAGGTGAATAACGTCTCTGCAAAAGATTACAGTTTAGGAAGGAGATATTCAAAAGACATTCCGGATACTTTTTTCAATAAAGCGGGTGGACATCTAGAACACAAATACACATTTTCCTTCCTAGTTCATTTTATTAACAATAAACATGTCTTCTATGAGGCGCTTGCTGTATCAGGAACGAAAAACTCATACACGATTAACCCCTCATTCACTCAGGATTCAAAGCACTTTTTAAGTTGCGATCTGCAAAGTCCTGTCAGTGTTCTTAACCACGGCTTTGTAGGGCAAAGGGAAAATACAAACATCCTTTCCTATTGAAACCGGAGACCTACATGATTTCTGCTCGCTTGATCTGTACAGGAATTCGAGCAGGAATTTAACCCTTTCCCGGCTAAGTACAATTTAAAGCAATCACTAGAAAACTAATTATAAATTCATCTCCTATCACACTTTGAATGAATCCTTTATTTTAAACAAGCAAGAAACTTTTCAATCGGGAACTGCGGTTTCATATTTTTTTTTCTTTTTTTTTTTTTGTCCTCTTGCTGTGTGGCTCGTTGGAAACAGCTTAGCTGTTCACACACACACACACACACACACACACACACACACACACACACACACAGAGACAGAGACATGCCGGCATTCCAGGCTAAGCCCCAAAACTATCGGGACCCACAATCCTGACTAAACATTCTTATTAAATGATATATAAATGATATATATTACATAACCACAGCAGAAGGAACATTATTATTAAACTAACAGCATTGAGATTTAAACCTGAACAGAGTTAGAAAGACACTGCACATTCTTTCCTTCAGACACGCCCCCTGTCAGTTTTTCACACTGTGCAGTAGGAAGGCAAACTGGGTCAGACCAGCTTTTGGATTTTTAAAATAACTCTAGATGTTTGCGTCTTCTTTCTGCTTTACTAATACAATTTCTTAATCAGTGAACTGTCACAAATTACTCAACAGAATACTCTCACATTTATAACAGAAGGGAAACTCGTGGTTTCAACAGAGAACAAAAAACATACAGGCAGACAATACACAAACGCTTCACAATCATGCTAGCAACGTATCTTAGAATGCATTCCTTTCTATCTATTCTGACTAGTCATATCCAATTTCCCAATTACAAAGAGACGGGAGTTTCACCCTGCTTTACTTACGCAGGGGTAGTCGGCCCGTCTTGGAGAGCTCTCTTACCAAATGCAAATTCAAATTCCAAATTCCAAAAAGGCAGTGGGTTCACCTCGCGCATACTTATGCAAGGTTAATTGGACCGCCTTTGAGAGGTGATCATGCTCTCTTACCAATTACCAATTTATCTCGAGATTACCAATTCCAAGTTCCAATGGCAGCGCTGCTCTTTCTATCTCTGTCTAGACATACCAAAAAAACCCAGTCCTGTCTGCTCTGACTAGGCTGAATCATGATTCTCTATAACAGCTGTACCTAGCGAATACTCATGCAAGGATTTTCAAACAAAGACTTAAGTCTTACCAAAGTTTTCAAACTGCAGTTCTAACTCATCTGTCTAGACAGGTTTTCAAAACTATACTTACCAGATCTGGTTCCCAAGCTTCTGAGTTGGATCCTGGACTCCCCCGGGTCGGAGGTGTTGTTCCAGCCGGAACCAGTGCCTGCCGAGGCCAGGCAGAACTCCCTCCGATACAAGAGGATCAGTGGGCCCAGGGAATTCCTCTGCGTCGGATTGGCATGGTTCCAACCGGTCCAAACCTCAAGGCGAATTACGTGGATTTATTCACTTGAACACTATCCACCACTCGCACTTCCAGGCCAACGGCACCAAGAATATGTAGCAGCAGATAAGCATGCAATAAATAAAGCCAGGAGTCGTTTCAAGGATCCAAGCCAGTTTAATGTGCACATGGCTCCAGCAATAATCAAATTCAAAATGGCTGAGCAATGGTTTCTAGCAAAACAACAGCTTTTATAGCGTTCTTCTCCATTCTAGGTATAGAGAAACTTTTCATTGGTCCCAGTACCCCTCTCACCCATCTATTGGTCCCGGTACTGATATGGCTACCCAATAGGGACTCTGGTCTGGGCCCAGCACCTGGTTGCCCCCCTTCTAGTCCCAATTACAATGGTCAGTGTCTCCAACTTGTTACTTCTCTCCTCCAAGGTCGCTGAGCTTGTTAAAACATATGGGAAGCAGAGGCACTGTGACCTTGCTCTCTGCAGAGTTAATTAATTCCATAGAAGCATAGCACACCTTATCAGTACCAATTAAACTTGTTTTTCTTCTATTTTCCAAGTTTCGTTTCTGCTTAGCTATGTTCAGTTAAACTGAGTTAAGTTTCGATTCTTATAGCTACAGTATTCACAAGTGGGGGTTGGGACTCAGGCCTCACTTATAGGCCTTTCACAATAGTAAACCATACTAGGCCATAGCCTACCATATTCCTAGGCCATAGCCTACCACATAATAACCGCTCAGGGCAGCTCGGGGAACCCCTAAATCAGTCAGGGGACCCTCAGAGCCTACTGCTGTATTCAATTGCTGCCTGTAATTGTCTTCAACCTTCTCCTCACCCACCAAGGGGGTTCGGTAGAAAGGAGACCTGTGTCCTGTGCAGCTCCCCTGCTTGTTTGACCTATGGGGAGACTGACAGAGAGACAGAGAGAAAAAAACAGATTAGAGAAAGACAGAAGGGACACAGTCAAAGATTTCCTCCACAGCAGCAGCCCAGCACCTAAATCTAGAAAATAATAAAACACTAAAGCTCTGCTTATTTGTTCCTAAGGAGCCCAGTTCTGGGCTCTGACTTCCAAGCTGCTTGGAGACTGAGATACTGATGTGTGGGCGGTCCTTGGGGCTGCATATAGCTGGATGATCAAAGAGATGAAGATGTTCAGTCTCCAAAGCTGCTGGTGGAGGTTCACAACTCTATGGTTCCGGGACTGGACTAGAGGGACGCTAAGGAATAATGGTTTATGGACCTTTCCTCCAGGAACTTGTTCAAACCTTTTTTAAACCCAGCTACACTAACAGCCTTTTCTACATCCTCTGGTAACAAATTCCAGAGTTTGATTACACGTTGAGTGAAAAAATATTTTATCTTATTTGTCTTAAATAGTTTACCCTGTAGCTTCATTGCATGTCCCCTAGTCTTTCTATATTCTGATCATGTAAACTATCGATCTACGTTTACCCGTTCCACTCCGTTCATTAATTTATAGAATTCTATCATATCTCCCCTCAGCCATCTCTTTTCCAGGTTAAAGAGCCCTACCCTTTTTAGCCTTTCTTCACAGGGGCATCCTTCCATTCCCTTTACCATTATGGAGGCTCTTCTCTGAACCTTTTCTAATAATGCTATATCCTTTTTAAGATATGGCGACCAGAACTGCACACAATATTCAAGGTGTGGTCACACCATGGAATGATACAGAAGCATTATAATATCCTTTGTTTTATTTTCCATTCCTTTCCTTATGATACCTAGCATTCCATTTGCTCTCTTGGCTGCCGCTGCACACTGGGCCGAGGGTTTTAACATGTTATCCACAATGACGCCTAAATCTTTTTCCTGGGTGGTGGTTCCTAATGTGGAACCTTGCATCGTGTAACCATAGTTTTGGTTGTTCTTCCCTAGGTGCATAACTTTGTACTAGTCCACATTTAATTTCATCTGACATTTTATGTCCAGTCTTCCAATTTATCAAGATACTCTTGCAATTTTCCACAATCCTCTTGGGTTTTAACAACTTTAAATACTGTAGTTTTGTGTCATCTGCAAATTTGATAACCTCACTCATTATTCCCTTTTCCAGGTCATTTATGAATCTGTCAAAAAGCAGCAGACCCAGCACTGATCCCTGGGGTTCAACACTATTCACATTTCTCTATTGGGAAAATTGGCCATTTAGCCCTACCCTCTGCTTTCTATCTGTTAACCAGTTCCTGATCCACAATAGTACACTGCCTCCTATCCTATGACTCTTTAGTTTTGCCAAATGTCTCTGATAAGGGACCTTGTCAAAGCTTTCTGAAAATCAAAATACACTATATCAACCGACTCACCTTTGTCTACCTGTTTATTCACACCTTAAAAAAAAAATAACAGATTAGTAAGACAAGATCTTCCTTGTCCAAAGCCATTTTGGCTGTCTTCCATTAAGCCATTACTATCTACATGTTCAGCAATTTTGTTCTTTATGATGGTTTCTACCATTTTTCCCGGTACTGACATCAGGCTCACCAGTCTGTAGTTTCCCAGATCACCCCTAGAACCCTTTTTAAAAATTGGCGTTACGTTGGCCATCCTCCAGTCTTCAGGTATTACAGATGATTTTAATGATAGTTCATAGATTAGCTGTCTGTCATTGTCTGCCGCCGCTGAGAGAAGAAAAAGTGGCGGCAGCAGGCAACGGCAGACAGCTAAAATGGGCCCTTTATGCCCTTTGTGCCCTGTGTGGCCGCACCGCTCGCACAGGGCTAGGTACAGTCCTGAAACCATTATTAATGAGATCAGGGAAATCCACTGCTTAACCGGAGAAAAAGAATTGTGGAATCTGTGTACCTTTTTGGGAACCTGACAGGCACTTGTGACCTGGATTGGCCACTGTTAGAAACAAGATACTGGGCTTGATGAATCTTGGTCTGACCCAGTATGGTATTTCTTATGTTCTTGTGAAAGAGAAAAGGAGAGGTCCCAAGACAGATCCCTGAGGTACACCAACTGAAAGCGGGATGGCAGTCATAGAAGATCCATCAGAATATACGCTAAAAATGTGATGGGAGAGATAATAAAAAAGAAACCCCAGGACAGAACAGAGTCCCTAAATCCAAGCGAAGGGTATCGAGAAGAAAGTGATGATCAACAATCTCAAAAACTGCAGGAAGGTCAAGAAGGAAGAGGACTGAGTATCATAGGCAGCGTCAGATTCCAGATATCCTGCTAACCAGATAAACACCTTTGAAAATTACGCCTTAGGCATTCCCTGGACAGAGTTGGGTAGAGTTTGAAGTTAGCTCAGTATTTGGCTTTATAAACCGCCTACTTGTGAATGCTCAGTATCGTTGTAAAGCAAGCACTGCTGGAATTCTTACAAGTACTCCCCAGAATCTGCTGGGGCAGAAGGTGAGCATTCTGCCGGGGCCTACGAATAGCTGGTATATTCAGTCACTAGATATATTTAAGGCAGTAAAAAGCTATCATATGGATAGTAGCTTATTATCATTGATTATCCATATAACAGTGCCGCTTGGCACTATATACCTACAGTCAGAGCTGCCATTTCTGCAGAGAACAAGGCTGACTATTTGTAAAATATATAAATGCTCTGGCTGGCATTTCCAATGCTATGGTCAGCATTTGTTAAATATTGGCCCGAATTATTTTATAAGGGAAAGTAGCATAGTAACAAAGATCAGCATGGCCTAGTAAGGTGCTTTTACTATGGGTTGTAAATACCACTTTGTACAGGTTACCCCACTCTATGCCTTTTGCTTTAGGTTGTAACTGTCACTCCATGCAGGTCACCCCTCACCCTGTGCTTTTACTATGGGTTGTAACTGCCACTTTGTGCAGGTTACCCCACTCTATGCCTTTTGCTTTAGGTTGTAACTGTCACTCCGTGCAGGTCACCCCTCACCCTGTGCTTTTACTATGGGTTGTAGCTGCAGGCTACCCCCAGTTCTGTGCCTTTTTTGAAGAGTAAAAGTCATTTAAGTTTTGCTTTGAGCAAAAATGCCCCTCTTGCTATTATGGATCCTATCCGTTTATCCAATGGCCTTTTTGAATTCATTTACTGCTTTTGCCCCTCTCATCATCAGACATCTATCACCCTTTCTATGAAAAAAGATTTCCTGATGTTGCTTCTAGGTTTACCTCTTTCTAGCTTTATTTCATCTTCTCTAGTTTTATAGCTTCCGTGTCTTTGGAAAAAAAAGTTTGCTTCTTCAAGTTTCTTTCTAAAATTTGTTTTTTTTCCCACAGGTGGAGGTAAGTTTAGAAAATCCTGCATAGTTTACCTGCATTTATTTGTGCATATTTCACACCTATATTATACAGTAGAGCACATAAAAATATAATAACATAGTATTTGACGGTAGAAGTGGTTAAAAACATGCATTCAATAAGGCAGCATTATTTATACCAGCCTTGATGTAAATGTCCACACCTAAATTTTTCAAGAACGCATGTTTATTATAGCATTTTATAATTTATGCTCTACCCAAGTTCTGCTCATGTGCACGCTCAAAGTTACATGGCCGAAGTATGTACGCAAATACCCATTAACGCATGTAGGGACATATTTTGAGGGGATACATGGTGCTACAAAGTACCGGCATCTTTTTCATTGCCTGTTAAATTTGACCCATAATCATCATGTATTAATAAAAGTGCCCTGCATATGAGTACCGGCATCTTTTTTCTAGGAAAAATTCACTGACTAAAGGTTTCAGCACAGTGCTGGAAAGTAGTGTGGAGTCCCACTACCTTTGCAGCACTTGCTGGACAGCGACTGGTTGGGACAGAGGAGTACCCACCACGACACTTCTAGCACAGATATTTGTAGCCCACAATACCTGCCCTCAGTGCAGATACCATAGGTGCAACTAATGCCACCTCAGTTGGTGGTGATAGTTGCTCCTGTGGCTGTTTTACCATGATGAAGCATGGCAAATGCTGGGAGGTGACTGTACCTGCTCCACCCCCCCCCCTCCCGCAGATAGTATCCAGTAAACATGTCCCATAAATCACTAAGATACCATGATTTATATGCATAGATGGCATGTAAGTTTATGCAGTTATTTATGAAATAACCCCTAATGTTCTGAAATCAACTCCTCCAAGTCTTGATAGTATGCTATTTGCCTATCGGGCTCTGAAATTAAGGTTTACCTTTCTTTATGCATTAATATTAATCAAAGAACGAGTCACAGAAATGTACAAATACATAAATACCACTTTGGTTTAATAGAATCAGACTGTCTCTTCAACTTTGTGATGGACATGAAGCGTGAACTATTCTGTGTAAGTTAAGGCTCTGGTAGTTAGAGTCGAGCAAAAATGTTGAAATATTGTTAAACCCATAACATGCACTATTGTATGAAGGGGATTTATACTCCCAATTATTCCACTGTGTGGGCCAGTATGAAATATTTACTGCAGCTCAACAACTTTCTTGTTACAATAAAAATAATTCAAAGTTGACTTTTTTGATGCTTGCATTTATGGAAAGATTTTAAAGACATACCAGATGGATAATAAAAATCTGATTTATGATACACAGTGAAAACAGAAAATAAACAAGTAGTCACTGCTTAATTAATGTACCTTGTTTTCTTCCTTCCATTTAACGCTCTTCAGCCAATCACCATAAAAACTATCCACTGCCAAGTCAAAGAGTGAGGTGAGAAAAGCATTGCGTTGAGATGAATGGAAGTGAAGCGTGTAGGGCTCTGATGCAGGCTTGGAGAATATATGAGAAGTGTGATGCAGAGAATAAAAAAATGTTATATATTTGGGTGAGGGGAATAAGGATATGTTAGATTTGCTGGCATGAAGTGGAGAGAGATTTTGGATTGATATTCAGCCCACAGTGGTCAGTGCCTGTAAAGGAACAAACCAGATATTCAGCGCTGGACATTCTCTGGTGTTGAATACCCGATTTTCGCCACTGACCTCCTTTGCTATCCAGTCAGCAGTGATATTCAGCTGCAACACCACATAAAGTTAGGAGAGCTATTGACCTGTCCTAACTTTATGTGGTTAACAAGCTGAACATCGCCACTGACTGGATAGGTTCTGGGACCACTCACGGAGCACCCTGGCATTATCCGGATTGTGCCAAGATGATCTGTGGGGATATTCGGTGGCACTGACTGGGTAGTGAAGCTGAATATCAGATTCAAGTCCTGCTAAGCACATAAACCTTTTTAAATATCTGACCGATTGGAATTAATAATTGACATGGCTTGGAGTGTGATGTTCTGGAGTAATGGGTTTGATGGGATACGTTAGCATGAGAATGATTGTTGTTTGTTGTTAAGTGCCGTCGAGTCGGAGTCGACTCATGGCGACCCTCTGGATAGCTATCCTAAATTGTGTTCGATCTTCAGTCAGGCGGCTCATTGTTGACAGACTGGTACCCGTAGCTGCTGTTATTGTATCGATCCATCTCATTGCTGGCCTTCCTCTTTTGCGTTGACCTTCTATCTTGCCAAGCATGATGTCTTTCTCTAATGATCTCTCTCCGCATGATGTGTCCAAAGTATGAAAGTCGAAGTCTTGTCATCTGTGCTTCTAAAGAAAGCTTAGGTTTGATCTCCTCTAGTACAGACTGGTTTGTTCTTCGGGCAGTCCATGGTATACACAGTATTCGCCGCCAGCACCATAATTCAAAGGCATCAATTTTCTTCCTGTCTGTCTTTTTCACTGTCCAGCTTTCACATCCATATGATGTTATTGAAAATACCATGGCTTGAACAAGTCGAATCTTTGTATGGAGAGAGAAATCTCTGCTCTTGAGAATCTTATCTAGGTCTTTCATAGCCATTCTGCCAAGAGCAATGCGTCATTTGATTTCTTGACTGCTTGTTGCTTCTTTATTGATAGTTGATCCAAGTAGGTTAAAGTTATTCACGATTTCAATTTCTTCTCCTTCGACGATGAACCTGTTGATTATGCCAGTTGTCATGATCTTTGTCTTCTTTACATTAAGGTGCAGGCCCATTTTGAGACTATGTTCTTTGATTGTGAGAAGCAAATGTTTCAGATCATCTTCACTTTCCGCCAGTAATGTGGTATCATCAGCATAGCGAAGGTTGTTGATGAGTCTTCCACCAATCTTCACACCTCTGTTGTCTTCATACAATCCTGCTTCTCTGATGATTTGTTCTGCATATAAATTAAACAGGTAGGGGGAAAGTATGCAGCCTTGTCTTACACCTTTGCTTATTTTAAACCATTCTGTTTCTCCTTGTTCCGTTCGAACTGTTGCTTCTTGATCAATGTACAGATTGTGCAAGAGAACGATCAGGTGTTCTGGTATACCCATGCTTCTTAATGTGGCCCAGAGTTTCTCATGGTTTACACAGTCAAAAGCTTTGCTATAGTCGATAAAGCACAAATAGATATCCTTTTGGTATTCTTTAGTCTTTTCAAGGATCCATCTCACATCCGCAATGATGTCTCTCGTTCCTCGCCCTTTTCTGAACCCTGCTTGCACTTCAGGTAGTTCTTGTTCCAGGTATGATTGTAGTCTCTTTTGAATAATCTTCAGTAGAATTTTGCTGGCAGGTGGGATCAGAGCGATTGTGCGATAATTTCCACAGTCAGTTGGATCACCTTTCTTTAGTACTGGTATAAACACAGATCTTTTCCAGTCAGTTGGCCATGATGCTGTCTTCCATATTTCTTGGCAGAGCCTTGTAAGTACGGTAACGATACGTTTGCATGAGAATGATTACTGTGTTAATATTTTTATGTTTTACTCAGGTGAAAAATGAATTTGATCATTACCCCTCCTCCATGTGCAGGGAGGGAAGGATGGGGAAGCAGTATGCATGGGGATTTCACTTCCATTTTTATTTCAACATCTTCACATGCTTTGTTGGACAGAACTTTCAAATGGAAAAGTAAATTGGGAGGATATCTTTGAAAATTAACCCACAGGCTCATGGGTACAAGCTGCAAAGCAGTTTACAAATAACCTCAAGATGTTTAGAGTTCAATATAACATTGAAATGAGAGTCAGAAGTTGCAAAGATGTTTTACATAATTTGTAATTACCTACAATGTAAATATATTCTAATATTTTACTGTTCAAATGTTATATTGTTACCTGTAAATAGCATGAACCAAGGCAAGTTGGTGGTGGTCAAGAATAAGATGGAATGTGTACAAATCGATCTGCTGGTGTCAGTGAACTGAAATGGACTGACATTGGGAACTTTGCATCTGATGCTCACATGGTCTACTATGCTGGAAATGAAAGACAAAGAAGAAATGGTGTTGCATTTATAATTAAGAAGGAACTTGCAAGAACTGTAATGAAATACAGTGCAGTTAGTGAACACTTAATTTCTATTCATCTTCCAGGAGTGCCCATTAACACAGCTATAATTCAGGTATATGCCCCAACAACAGCTACAGAAAAGGATGAGGTTGATAATTTCTATGAACAAGTACAAGCTGAAATTTACAGAACATGCAAACAGGATATCCTGATAGTCATGGGTGACTGGAACGCAAACGTTGGCAACAAAGAGGAAGGCAAAGTGGTTGGAAAATATGGACGTGGCAACAGAAATGAAGCTGGAGAAAGAATGATAGAATTCTCTAAGACCAATGATCTATTCATCTTGAACACCTTCTTCCAGCAACAAAAAAGCCAACTGTACACGTAGACCTCACCCAATGGATTGTACAGAAATCAAATTGACTACATCTGTGGAAGACAATGATAGAAAAGCTCAATAACATCAACAAAAACCAGACCTGGAGCTAACTGTTGCACAGATCACAAACTACTATTATGGAAACTCAAGCTAAAGTTGAAAAAGAGCAAGCCAATCCTGAATGTAGCAAAATATGACCTTGAGAATATACCACTGGAATTTAAAGACTGCCTGCAAAATTGATTTGCTGCTTTAGATACAAATGACAGAGATCCAGAAGACTTATGGGATGACATTAAGAAGGTTGTGTTGGAAGAAAGCGAGAAATCTCTACAAAAAGTAAAAAAGCAAAAATGATCAAAATGGATGACTGAAGAAACTCTGAAAATTGCCCAGAAATGCAGAGAAGCTAAAGCCAGAGGAGAAAGAGAGGCAATCACATAACTCAACAGATATTTCCAATGTGCAGCAAGCCAAGCCAAGGGGAAGGACTACAATGATGCATGCAAGGAAATAGACTCAGAAACTATTAGAGGAAGAACAAGATAAGCTTTCCTAAAGCTACAAGAGTTAAAGAAAACATTTCAGACTAGAATTGGAATACTACAAGATGCTCAAGGATCCATGTTGAATGATGCAGAGAAGATCAAGGTAGAAAGAATATACAGAGTCATTATACCATAAAGATCAAATGGACCAACAGCCATTTCAACCTGTACCTTATGATCAGGAACCATTGGTGATGAAAAGTCATTGAAACAGCACTGAAAGCCTTATCAAAAACCATGAAATCAAACAAGAACACAGGCTTCTCAACAGCATACAAAAATATTTTTTTGTTTTGTATTTTGTTTTTTGTTGGACAAGGAACCCCAGACAAGAACTTCTTAACTGGAGGTTCACGTCCCTTTTATTCAAAATGCAGTAAAACCTTTCAAACTGCCAAAAATCATTTCAAGAAGAAAGTACTTAACTGAAATCACAGTGCTTCAACACAGTTCATCAGTGAAGGTGGAAAACGACACAGTCCTGCGTTTCGGGTTAACAACTTTAAAACCCTGCTTCAGGTTAACATCCACCAACATGCTTATGAATATATAGCACTAAATGAGAGGTTAGATACGATTGGTATCTCAGAGATATTTATTTATTTATTTGTCATTTCTTCTAGACCACCCTTTCCCGAGATCAGGGGCGGTTTACATTTCAAACAACATTATTACATGGAACAAAATTTAACAGTTGTTGAGTTCAACAAAGTAACAAAACTATGTACTGTGATGAGGAAGTTCATAGTGAGCCTATGGAAATAGGAGAAACTAAGGATTTTACCTTTAAGAAAAGTGACATCCCTGAAGTGAACAGGTTTCAGCGTTTCCCTAGAGAAAGCAAGCACAGGGAATATGAACTTAGGCTGCCACACCCAAGCTTTGCTGATGTAGTTGCAGGCTTGGAAGATGATTACATGCACCTGTCTAGAGAGAGAGAGACATGGCCCGAGAAGCAGAGATATAAACCGAGGTTAGAGAGAGTGAGAAAAAGAGTCACATCCACAGTGGAAAGGAGAGTCACATCCACAGCCAGGAGGATCACACCCAGAGCTGAGGAGACAGCCGGGGAGGGGACGAGAAGGCCGTAGAGAGAGCCTGGGAGGAGAGAGACCAGGAGAGGAGTGCTCAGAGAGAGTGCACAGGGAAAGCTTCAAACCCCAGTGCCTGTTGAAAGGATTCAGAGAGTTCAGAGCTGGAAGCCCAGGACTCAGCCCAAGAGTTCACAGAGCCCAGTCTGGAACAGGAATTTGTGGCAGAGCTCCAGAGAGGAACGCAGGCAAGTAAGCCAGGGATTGTTTCCCAGAAGCTGGAGGGCGACGGGTGAGCACAGCCAAGGGGAAATGTCCACAGCCTCACAGATAACGTTACCAGGTAAAAGAAGGTATTTTACTTTTGCTGAAGCAGCTATGTTTTTTTCTATCTGTTATTTTGAAGCACTTGCATAAAAGAAAGGACTGTGAAGCTAAATCAGCCCAGTTTGTAAATGACCTGGAGCGAATACCTGGAAAAGTATCCTATTACAACATGCTTGAACTTTGTCTGCGTTTTGGGGAAATAAACTATGTCATTTTTGCCTACACTCTCGGTGCATAACTACACTTCCTATTAGAAGGCTAGAACTACTATTCCCAGCATCCTTCACTGGAGAACAAAGTATTCTGTTTAAGCTTTTACAAGGGAAGTTAATGGCATCCCTATCCCTCTAAGCCCTAGGCGGAGGGCTAGGGCATGACAAGTGGCGTAGTTTTTGGATTTTGCATGTATAAGGATTTACAAACACTTCAGGATATACGCCACAGGACTTTCAACACCAAACTGCTGAGCTGTGCTGTGTGCTGCAGAGGGAAAATTGCTGGCAGGGTCGGCCAGAGCGACGAAAGGCCAGTGAACCACACCCTTTTTAAGGCCAGAGTCAACACCTCAGATAATGAGTATTTAGGCGTGGGAAAACTTGGATACAAGGAAAGGGGGTGGAAGTTTCAAGCAGTCAAGCTAAAAGGGATGAGCAGAGTTTGTGGTGGTATCGCACTTGGTGGGTGTTTGTTTTCTTTCCTCCTGCAGAAAAACTACAAAGATGGATCCAAAGGACATACTGCAATGGATGGCGTCTCAGTTCCAGAAACAACGAGAAATGGCACAACAGGCACAGGAACAGGCGGCAGCTGCTTTGCAGGCGCAGCAGAAGCCAGTACTGGATTTAATGGAGGCAATGCTCGCTCACCAGAAGGCAACAGGAAGGACCCATAATGCCTGTACAGTAGGGCCACAGATGTGTAGAACCTTTTCCTTGGGACAACTTACAGAAAAAGATGATATTGACGATTTCTTAGAAGCTTTTGAAAGAATTGCTAATACTGTAGGGTGGCCAGTAGAACAGTGGGCCATACGGCTAGCCACATCTCTCACAGGAGAGGCGTTAGCAGCCTACAGGGCCATGCCCGCGGCACTTACTATGGATTATGTAGAGCTAAAAAGGGCTATCCGAGATCGCTTAGGATTAACTCCGATGGTCTACCATCGCATGTTCAGAGCTACAAGGTTAAGACCTGGTGAGACACCTAAGGCTCTGTGCCAAAGGGTCAAAGGCTTAACTTGGAGATGGTTAGCTCCTGAAGGTAAAACCATGGAGATGCTAATAGATACAATTGTGTTACAACAATTTATGGCGGTGATCCCTAAGGAAATTCAATCCTTTCTGATATTACAAAACTGCCGAACTACAGGAGAAGCAACCCTGCTGACCGAGCGATATCTGGAGGCAGAATTGGCTGGTCAAGCGAAAGGGGGCGCTTTGGAAATGGCAGCAGAGGCTGGTTTTGAACGATCAGAAAAAAACCCAAGGCAAAGTGTAAAGTGTATGAAAACTTATATGCCTATGACAGAGAGCAGGTGGGCATAGAAAAAATGTTTTCAATGTGGAAAGATAGGACTCATACAAAAGGAATGTAAAGCACAAACAGCATTGATAAGTGCTAAGGCAAAACAGCTGAGAGAGGGATTTCTTTTGAAGGTTGATGTTCAGAGCATTGTTACTGAAGCTCTATTCGACTCAGGTGCTGACCAGAGTATGATCTCCCGGAGACTCTGGCAGGGGATAGAAGCCCAGAGTGAGTCAGTACCGAGCCGACCAGAGGGAAGGGTTCGGATTAGATCTATCCACGGGGCATCCTCCTTTTATCCCATGTATAAGCTGTTAATAAAGGGGTTAGGGATACAGAGGGAAGTCCTGGTAGCTGTAGTCCAGAGATTGCCCCATGACCTAGTGTTGGGTAGGGATTGGCCCCAGTTCAAAAGAGGGTTGGAGAAGGGCCTACATTCAAAAGTGGGTCTGGTGTCTACTCGATCCCAGTCAGAGACCCCAGATAAAAAGGATGAGCATCCAGATGAAACCCTAGGTGAACTTCCATCCCATGAGGACCTGATAGCTTCCCTTTCTGATGGGAGTAAGAAGGGAAAAGCTGAGCGGGGTCAGGAGAGACAGTGTAGGTCTCAAGGGAGAACTAAGTTGGACACAGAAAAGGGGATAGAAAAGGATTTCGGCCAGAAGGCAGAAGCCATGGTAACCGTGGTTCCCAGGCCCCTGTTTGAGAAACCCAGGAAGCAAGGTCAGAACCCAAAGGAACAGCCTCTGAAAAGTGATTCCCCAGTTAAGCAAAAATTTGTATTAAAATTTTACAAGGTGTCTACGCAGGCTCAGAGTCCCCGAAGAGCCTCACCCCAAGCAGCAGGGTATGATTTGTGCAGCGCTGTAGAGGAAGTAATTCCCAAACATGGAAAGGCCCTGGTAGACACTGGTCTACAAATGGAAATGCCACTTGGGTGTTACGGCCGCATTGCACCACGCTCTGAGTTGGCCTTAAAGCATTTTCTGGATGTCGGCGCTGGCGTTATCGACCCAGATTATAGAGGCGCAGTAAAAGTGTTGCTCTTTAATTTCGGGGAGGAGGATTTCATAGTGAAGGTGGGCGATCGAATTGCTCAACTCATTTGTGAGAGAGTGGGGTTTCCTTCATTGGAAGAGGTCCCCATGGTGACCCCTACAGGTCGAGGAGTCGGAGGGTTCGGCTCCACTGGACGAACCGATGTGAAGGGACTGACTGCCACTGCGGAGGAGAAAGTGGAGGAGGATTTAGGTCTGCAACTGGCGGAATTGAAGATGAATCCGCAACCTAGGATGGGTGAAGAACTTTCCCTGCTGCAAAGGCAAGAACTCGCCAGATTGCTGGAGAAATTTACAGATGTCTTGATGCCAATACCTGGTGAGACCAACTTAGTAGCTCATGAAATTATAACCCCACCTGGGAAGGTGGTTAGGCAAAGGCCTTATCGGCTACCTGAGGCCAGGAAACAAGAGGTAGTGACCCAGGTACGGGAGATGCTGGAAACGGGGATAATTGAGGAATCCAAAAGCCCATGGTGTAGCCCCATAGTGCTAGTGCCAAAGCCCGATGGCACTCTAAGATTTTGCATAGATTTTAGGCAGGTGAACACCATCTCAATGTTCGATGCGTACCCCATGCCTCGCATTGAAGAATTATTGGATCGGTTGAGACAGGCTCAATTCCTGACCACGTTAGATATAACTAAGGGCTACTGGCAAATTCCCCTAACCAGGGAGTCCTGTGCGAAGACTGCTTTTAGTACGCCGATTGGACTCTTCCAGTTTCAAAGGATGCCCTTTGGCCTACATGGTGCAGCGGCAATGTGTCAAAGGTTGGTAGACCACGTTCTATGTCCACATCAGGACTACGCCATGGCCTACATGGACGACATCATCATACATAGTTCCAGTTGGGCCCAACATTTACCAAGAGTGGAAGCCGTCCTACGGGCTATGAGATGGGCCGGCCTTACCCTCAACCCAGGAAAATGTATGTTTGCTGGACAAGAAGTAAAATACCTCGGACACATGGTGGGGCGGGGCATGGTCAGACCTTTAATGAATAAGATAGTGTCAAAAATTCTCCTAGGCCAACGACCAAAAAACAATTGAGGAGTTTTCTGGGTCTAATCGGGTACTATTGACGTTTCATCCCCCGTTTTGCTGAAGAAAGCTCTTTATTCACAGACATGCTGAAGAACACTCCAAATCACCTCAAGGGGATCCCGGAGGCTGAAAAGGTTTTCACGGTGTTAAAAGGAAAGCTGTGTGAAGCTCCAGTGTTACGTGGCGTAAACTTTAAACAGCCATTTATCGTCCAAACAGACGCGTCTGAGACGGGCTTAGGGGCAGTTCTGTCACAAACGCATAAGGGAGCGGAACATCCTATAATGTTCCTTAGCAGAAAACTGTCTCAGACGGAACAGAACTACTCGACGATTGAAAAGGAATGTTTGGCCATCAAATGGGCGGTGGAGGCCCTCAGATTTTATCTAGCTGGTCAAAGGTTCTTATTGGTCACGGATCATGCACACCTGAAGTGGTTACACCAAATGAAGAATCATAATGCTCGGCTGACCCGATGGAACATGGCTTTGCAAGCCTTCGACTTTAGGGTGGAACACAGAGCAGGAAGATTGCATCAGAATGCCGATACCCTATCGCGGATTACGAACTGTGCGGGTGAAATGCCGCCAGCCCGTAATATCTTAAGGGGGGGGGATATGTGATGAGGAAGTTCATAGTGAGCCTATGGAAATAGGAGAAACTAAGGATTTTACCTTTAAGAAAAGTGACATCCCTGAAGTGCACAGGTTTCAGCGTTTCCCTAGAGAAAGCAAGCACAGGTAATCTGAACTTAGGCTGCCACACCCAAGCTCTGCTGACGTAGTTGCAGGCTTGGAAGATGATTATATGCACCTGTCTAGAGAGAGAGAGAGACATGGCCCAAGAAGCAGAGATATAAACCAAGGTTAGAGAGAGTGAGAAAAAGAGTCACATCCACAGTGGAAAGAGGAGCCACACCCACAGTGGAGAGGAGAGTCACAACCACAACCAGAAGGAGGATCACACCCAGAGCTGAGGAGACAGCTGGGGAGGAGACGAGAAGGCCGTGGAGAGAGCCTGGGAGGAGAGAGACCAGGAAAGGAGTGCTCAGAGAGAGTGCACAGGGAAAGCTTCAAACCCCAGTGCCTGTTGAAAGGATTCAGAGAGTTCAGAGCTGGAAGCCCAGGACTCAGCCCAAGAGTTCACAGAGCCCAGTCTGGAACAGGAATCCATGGCAGAGCTCCAGAGAGGAACGCAGGCAAGTAAGTCAGGGATTCTTTCCCAGAAGCTGGAGGGAGACAGGTGAGCACAGCCAAGGGGAAGTGTCCACAGCCTCACAGATAACGTTGCCTTACTGGGGAGAGCTGCACTCCAGAGAAACGCAGGGTTCCTTAGAGAGGGTTTACCCTGGGACGTCCGTTGAAGCTTCAGAGCAGGGCACTGCATTACCAGAGCTAGAGGGAATGCAGGTGGACCTCATTGAGCAAGATTCTATGCAGCCAGAGGAGCTCATGTGTAAAGCTGATAGTGTTGAGTCTATCAGCTAAGAAATAGCTAAGAAGATAAAAGTCTCCTGAAAAACTGAGTAAGGAAGCCTAGCCATAAGCAGAAGGTAGCAGCCTGCTCTTGTTAAGAGGAGAATACTTATTGCTTCTGTATTTGAGTGCTGAATGAAGACAAAGGTAAAAGAAGGTATTTTACTTTGGCTGAATGAAGCAGCTATGTTTTTTTCTATCTGTTATTTTGAAGCACTTGCATAAAAGAAAGGACTGTGAAGCTAATACAGCCCAGTTTGTAAATGACCTGGAGCGAATACCTGGAAAAGTATCCTATTACAACATGCTTGAACTTTGTTTGCATTTTGGGGAAATAAACTTTGTCATTTTTGCCTACACTCTCGGTGCATAACTACACTTCCTATTAGAAGGCTAGAACTACTATTCCCAGCATCCTTCACTGGAGAACAAAGTGTTCTGTTTAGGCTTTTACAAGGGAAGTTAATGGCATCCCTATCCCTCTAAGCCCTAGGCAGAAGGCTAGGGCATGACAGTACATACAGCTGTAGCTTGAATTATTTACAGGGGTGAGGTGCATCACTTACATGATACAGTGAGTGGTAGTCATGAGGAGGGTTGGGTTTGGGATTGTTCTATGGATGGAGTGTTGTTTCTTGTGTTACCTCCATAATGCTGGAAAAGAGGAAGGTTTTAAGTTCCTTTCTAAATGTGTTTATGTCTTTGATGTTGCGAAGGGTGGCTGGGAGGGCGTTCCATTACAAAGGCCCCACGAGGGAGCAGGCACGATTGCTCGTGGATTGTTTAGCCTTTCTGAATGTGTGGGGAATCATAAGTATATTTTGGGATTGTCGTCTTCTAATTCTTGTGTATGAAGCATAAGTGATTAGGGGTGAGAGGAATGATGGAGCAAGGTTATTTGTAAGTTTGAAGATGGTCATGGTCATTTTATATTTTACTCTACGGTGTAATGTTGCTATTACTCCACAGCGTGAGCTTGTGGATATAAGCAGCCTGATTCCTTATTCAGTTAGTAAAATGGTGCTTGGGAAAAGCACTGCCTTCTGGGAGATGAAGTTTTTTTCACTATTTGAAATAAGGCGAGTTGTGGAGCTCGAGTGTTCAGGCAAATAACAGGATTTTAATTCCCCTTCCCAAATGGTTTTACAAATGGAAAATAAAGAACAAGGCCATACAACTTCTGGCATGAAATAATATAAGAAATGTAACTCAAACAGCTTCTTATATCAGCATCACTATAATCCAACATAAAGAGCACTTCTGTTCCAAAACCTTTGGTGCTGTTTCCTTTGGCTGCTACCGGTGTAATGGCAAATGCTGTGAAAAGCTCTTATTCTATCACTCACCCACAGAAGGAAAACTCACAGACAGGCTGGAATGCAATCAGGATCTTTAATGTGCACACAGGCCAGACAGAGATACCAGCAACCTCCATAAGGGTCTGAGCCCCGAGGGACGTCCTACAAAGCTTTATATACAGTACAGTTTTAAACTCATTCTACAATCCCATTTGCCACAGGTATTTCCTGCCCACCAATCAGCAGCCCCTGGGGAAGGTACCTGGGTGACCTGTCCAAACCGGTGTGCTCTGGTCTATTGATTTCTGGGCTAGGGGATATTGTGCTCAGACCTGAAGTGGGGGAAGGGTGTCCACTGAAATAGCAGGCTGATTACTTGTAAGGGCTACCTACAGCTAAACCACATGGCTTGCCGCATGGCTTGGGGGAAGGGCTACCTACAGCTAAACCTCATGGCTGCCTCATTCCCCCCTTTTTAAGTGGGACCTCAACCGCTAGAGGCGGTAGAGGGCTGTATTACTGGAGGCAAGCCGCAGAGGGGTGTATTGGGTCAGGGCCATAACAGTGGTAGCAGCCTTGCGTTCTACCAGGGTGTCGAGGGTGGTGGTAATGGAGCGGTGGAGGATGGGGATACAACATGGTATGAGGGCACATACTAAGAAGAGAAGGAAAACTCCTATAGCTAGGGTTTTAAGGCCCCCCAACCAACCAAACAATTTGGAGAACCACCCCGTCCCCAGTCCCATGGACGGGTCTGAGATTTGCTTCGCTAAGTCACGTAGGTCTTGGATTGAGCGTTCAATGGACACACTTTCATCTGTGAGGTTAAAACAGCACATTCCTTCGAATTCCTCACACCCATGGTTGAGGCGTAACAGCAGGAAATCTATGGTCATTCTATTCTGTAGAATCGCTGTACGTAGGCTGGACATCTCGTAATTTATGGAAGCTAGTATGGTTGAGGTGAGGTTAATGGTCTTGGCTAGGGAGCAAGCGAGTCGGCTTACCTCCAGGGAGTTGTGTAGGGCCAATCCAGGTGTCCCAAGGATTGATACTGACAGCCCAAGAGCTGTCTCATCACTGTAAGGCTCCACGTTTGAGTTACAGGTCGAGGGCATGGGGGCAGAGCGGGGATAACTGGGGGGCCGGACGAAGGCAGCAGTTGTAAGCCTGGCAAAAGTGCACGGACCACCAGTGGCATTTGCAGGGACGTAAGTGTACGTCATTTTGCCACATACTAAAAACCAGCCTAAGGGAAGATACATTTCTGAGTGTGAATAGGATACATTTGTAACAGAGCTGCATGATAACACAGTATTTGATACATTGTTTCCTCCCCTCTTGGCATTGACAAAAAAGAAACAATCAGTAGCATTTAGAGTGGAAACTACCTGTAAGGAAAAAGGGACTTGGTTGAAAAGTGTAGAAGTCGGTCGGGTAACCCCAATATGGTAGAAATATATTCCAGGTTGTTTACAGTTTAAATTAGCAAGCATAGTGAAGTTCTGCATCTCACACAAACTAGACGGTACAGCAATAAGAGAGGTTTGTAGAGAGTTTCGTATACAAAAGTTTGTCATGTTCAGAGCAGTTTGGGCGAGTAATACTGCTGTGTTAGTAGTCTCTGCACTTGTTGGAAAACGGGCCCATGTCAGGGAAACGAGTAAGGCTAGGGCAACCGCTCCTCATTCTGCTCCCGGCCCTGGAAAAGGGGGTCTCGTAGATCAGTCTCTCCGGGTCTCGTCGGCAGTCTGTTAGAGCCCTTTACTGGGCAGAAAGGTCCCTCTTCAGTTTCAAACGCAGGGGTTGATCTGGAATCGGGACTGCGGTCCAGGCTGGAACAACTTCTGGTGCAGCGGCCTTGACACGAGAGTGATGGATCCACGGAGCGACTTCAGCCACTTTAACAGCCGTGGGGGTGGTCAACAGAACAGTATACGGGCCTCGCCACTGGGGGGTCAATGGATCTTTCTTCCACTCCTTGACCCACACTTGGGAACCAGGCTGGTGCGTATGGAGCGCTTCAGTCAGGTTGATGGGGAGTCGCTCCTGGATCCACCGGTGCAATTTCTGCAATACAGAACTGAGAGCCGACAGTTCCTGCCGGGTTATTTCTGAACCTATCTGCATTAAATCTCCATGGACGCCCTGTATGAGGGGTGCAGGGCGACCATACACAGCTTCAAAGGGGGAAACACCGATACCCTTTCGTGGGGCTGACCGTATGCGGAGCAGAGCTATAGGGAGCAATTGGGGCCACTTCAGTGAGGTTTCCTGACACAATTTTGCTAACTGGCTCTTTATGGTGCGATTCATGCGTTCTACTTTCCCTGAGCTCTGCGGGCGGTAAGCTGTGTGTAGCTTCCAATCGATCTGTAAGGCTTTTACTACCTGCTGTATCACTTGGGCCACAAATGCAGGTCCATTATCAGATCCCACTACTACTGGAAGCCCAAATCGGGGGATGATTTCATGCAGCAACACCTTAGTCACTTCTCTGGCTTTTTCTGTGCGGACTGGGAAGGCCTCCACCCACCCCGTGAAAGTACAGACCAATACCAGCAGATACCGGTACCCATTTGCTCGGGGCATTTCTGAAAAGTCAACCTGGATGTTTCCCATAGGGGTGACCCCATAAGACTGGACCCCTGGGGGTTGGCTTGGGCCTTGACGGGCATTGTTTTTAGCACATGTGGTGCATTGTCTAGCAATTGCAGCTGTCAACGAGGATAAGCAAGAAATGAAGAAATATGGGCGGAGGGTAGTTTCCATTGCTGTCTTGCCCATATGAGTGGCCTGATGAAAGGATGATAGGAATGCTGGGGCAAGGCTGTCTGGGATGACTATCACTGGAGCTGTCCCTGTTCTAGGTAACCTTATCCAACCATCTGTGTGTAACACCCCACCCTCCTCCTGACAGAAAAAATCTAGCTCTCGTGTAGTGTACCTCTTGGCCCATTGGCTTAGTGGGACTGGAAACAGGGGGGCTTGTAGATCCTGGGAGCTCTGCGGGAAAGACTGGGACAAGGATGTGGTTGCTACTCGCCGGGCTTCTGCATCAGCCCGTCTATTTCCCTTAGCTATTTCACCATTCCCTTTCTGGTGGCCTCTGCAATGCATTACGGCTACTGTTTTTGGACGCCAGACTGCTTCTAACAGGGCCAATATCTGGGGGCCATTCTTTATCTCAGAGCCAGCTGCAGTAACTAACCCTCTTTCTTTGTACAGGGCCCCATGGGCATGGAGAGTGGAAAAGGCATATCTGGAATCTGTGTATATATTTACACTACTGTTAGTCCCAAGGGTTAAGGCACGGGTAAGGGCAATGAGTTCCGCCTTCTGTGCGGAGGTTCCAGAGGGCAAAGGCTGTGCTTCAACTATTTCTTCCATCGTCACCACTGCGTACCCCGCACACCTGCGGCCCTCCAGCATCAGACTGCTTCCATCTACGTAGTAGGTCTCATCCGGATTGCTTAACGGCACATCCGTCAGATCAGGGCGACTGGAGAAGACTGTTTCCATCACTTCCAGGCAGTCGTGATCAGGTGGTCCCGGGCCAACAGGCAGGAAAGTAGCAGGGTTCAAGGCTTGGCTGGTAGTTATCTGCACCCTGGGATTTCCCCATAACATGCTCTGGTATTTCAGCATTCGGGAGCTGGTGAACCAGTAACTTCCTTTATGCTCTAGCAATGTTTGGACTGAATGTGGGACGGTGACTAGAAGGCCTTGGCCCATGGACAGTTTATCAGATTCTTCCACCAACAAGGCTGTTGCTGCTATTGCTCTCAGGCAAGGTGGCCATCCTTTGGCCACAGGATCCAGCAGTTTTGACAGGTAGGCGACTAGTCGTGGCCAAGACCCCAGTTGTTGGGTCAAGACTCCCAAAGCTGTTCCTGCTGCTTCGTGCACATAGAGGGTGAAAGGCTTGGTGACATCCGGAAGGCCTAGGGCTGGTGATGACAGTAATGCCCTTTTCAAATGTTCGAAGGCCTCCTGTTGGTCACGACCCCATTCAAGGGGGCTCTTCTCTGGGCCCTTTGTAGACTCATAGAGAGGCTTTGCGATCTTTGCGAAGTTGGGAATCCAGATACGACAGTACCCAGCTGCCCCGAGAAAAGCACGTACTTGCTTGCGGATTGTTGGCACTGGGATCCGGCACACTGCTTCCTTCCTCTCATTCCCCAACCGTCGGCTTCCTTTTGACAGATGGAATCCCAGATACTTCACTTCCGACTGACATAACTGAGCCTTTTTTCTAGAGACTCGATATCCCGCATTGTACAGGAGTTGGAGAAGTTCTGTGGTTGCCAATACACATTCAGCCTCAGAGTCAGCAGCGATTAGTAGGTCATCAACGTACTGCAGAAGTACTCGTCTGCCGGGCTCCCCTGGAGGGAAACTAGCAAGATCTTGGGCCAATGCTGTGCTGAAGATGGTAGGAGAGTTCTTGAATCCCTGTGGTAAACGGTCCAGGTAACTTGGGACTTTCTGCCAGTAGCAGGGTCCTCTTTCTCGAAAGCAAACAGGTGCTGGCTTGCAGTAGCCAGGCATATACAAAAGAAGGCATCTTTTAGATCCAGTACTGAGAAGTGAGAAGCAGTCGCCGGGATGAGGCCCAACAGTGTATAAGGGTTTGGTACTACTGGATGCAGAGTCACAGTGGCCTCATTGACACGACGGAGGTCCTGAACAGGTCGATAGTCAGTGGTTCCAGGTTTTCGGACTGGCAGCAAAGGAGTGTTCCATGCCGATTGGCAGGGCCGCAGGATACCATGCTGTAGTAGCTGCACCAGATGATGATGGATTCCTTCTACAGCTGCCCGCGGCAGCAGGTATTGTCGCACATGCACCGGGGAGGCTCCCGGCTTCATTTCAACACATACGGGAGGGATGTTAATGGCCATTCCGGGGGGGTTTCCTTCTGCCCATACTCCAGGGGGCACTGATTCCCATGTAACCAGGGTAGTCACATCAGATTTGGGCCTGTTCTCATATAACCGCCATTCTTCTTCTCGGGGGACGGACAGTACCAAAACTGTTGGGCCCAGGCTGGGTATTTGGAGCTCAGCCTGGCCATCAGACCCAAATGAGATTTGGGCCTGGAGTTTTGCCAGAACATCCCGACCCAGCAAGGGTATGGGACATTCAGGCATATACAGGAACTGGTGAGTGATGGTCCGTCCCCCCAACTGGCACGTGCGGTTTTGCAGGAAAGGTCTCTGGGCCCTCTCCCCCGTAGCTCCCACAACAGTTACTGACTGGGAGGAGATCAGGGCTACTTGTTGGGTGACCACTGAGTGTGTTGCTCCGGTATCGACCATGAATTGCATTTTCCGGTCCCCTAAATTCATGTTGACCATAGCTCCTGGGGACCTAACAGAAACTTGGAGCCCGGTCCGGCCTAGTAGTCATCCGGGTCATAATGTTCCATAGCTGCAAGGCCTTCAAGAGCTGGAACCGGTGGAGGCGGGAAAGCATTATGCTGATCTTGCTCCCGTGTAGTTCGTACGGGTGCTCTTACACCTCTCGTGGATGGATATCTCCCTCGCCTTGTGCTACGATTTGGACAGTCATTCTTCCAGTGTCCCTCCTTTTTGCAGTAGGCACATTGAGTGGGGCTTAGGGGAAACCTCGGCCCCCCATATCCGCGTCCTTGTCCCCTATTTCCTCCTCTGGCCCAGGCTGGAACTGGTGGTCGCTCGGCTAAGGCGGCTGCTAGGAAGTCTGCCTTTTTCTTCATCCGGCGCTCCGACTCTCGCTTCTGCTCCTGGTCACGATTTACATATACTTTTTGTGCCACTTCCATCAATTGTGTTGTATTCATGCCCGCAAACCCTTCCAGTTTCTGCAGCTTCCGCCGTATATCACCTTGTGCCTGAGCCACAAAGGCATTATTCATCATCTTAAGATTCTCAGGGTCCGCTGGATCGTAGGGGGTGTATAATCGGTATGCTTCAGCCAGACGCTCATAAAATACCGCCGGACTCTCATCAGGAAGCTGGAGAACTTCTGCGGTTTTACTGAGGTTCATAGCTCGTTGCCCCCCTTCTTTAGGCCTTCAAGGAGTGCAGTCCGGAAGCGAGTGAGAGCCGCTGCTCCAACAGGGTCATTCGGGTCCCAGCAGGGGTCTTTATTCGGGAAATCTGCCTCTGCCCGCTGCCGTGGATTTACTTCTCCCTGATGGGCATGATGTTTCTCCAGCCACTTGAAGGCGGCCCGTACAATGCGCGCCCGTTCTTCTGTATTGAATAAGGTGGAAAGCAATTGTTTAATGTCCGACCAGGTAGGCTGGTGTGTTTGCATAATACTGGTCATAAGATCTGTCAGTTCTTGGGGCTTTTCAGTATATGAGGCATAGTGGGGTTTTTCCAGTTGAGCAGTTCCGTTGTGGAGAAGGGGACATAAATCAGGCTTGATGGTCCCACTGCCACCTTTCCAGTAGCATCAATATACGGGAGCCCCTGTACTTGTCGTAGTGGTAATTGGAGATGTTGCGACCGCAGGCGGTGGGCTAACGGGGGTGACGATTCTGGCCCAGCCCCTGTGCTCTCGGGGGAGGAGATGGTGCCACTGGGGGTGGCACCAGATGTGAGAGGGGAATCTGAAGATGAGGGGCCGGAGTCTGTAGAACTTTCCCTAAATCTGGCATCACCCACCCCAAGAATTCCTGACCTTTCTGCTGTGAACGGATCCTGCTTTGGTGCAGACGGGACATGGGGTTGAAGTAGAGGGTGGGGACGTGGAGGAATATCGGGAGAGTCCCGTCCCTGGTAGATAGGGGCGGGTGTCCGTCCCTTTTGGCGACAGATGGCAGCCACCATTACTCTACACTGATCCTCGTGACAGCGCTGGAGCCACCTTGGTCTGAGTTGGCATATGGTCAGCCATGAGTCAATATATGGGAACTGGTCAGGGTGCTCTTTTGCTACAATTTGATGGACCAAGGACACAGTGGCCAAATCAATAGACCCCTGAGGAGGCCATAACTTAACTAAGGCTGGCCATTCCCTCTCACACAAAAAGGTTAATCTGGAGGCGGAGAGAGGTACCCCGTAATCCTCTCTAAACCCAGATTTAAAATTGTGAAGCATGCACTGTAGGGGCGTTTTCACTTTAGACTTTCCCGACCCCATGCTCTAATTCTAGTTCAATAACTAAGTACAGTATACAAGGTGGACCAGATCTTCTAACCTAATCTCAATTCGGGGGAAAATGCAATTTACAGTAAGAGAAAAATATGCAATTTACAATGCAGATCCTATCTAGACTTAATTCAGGAAAAATATACAATTTATAATACAGACCCTATCTAGTCTTAACTCAGGACAAATAATACAACTTACAATATAGGTCTTAGCAATTTACAAAATATATACTCAGATTTGGTTTAGATAAGAGTTAAAATATATATATGCCAGCTATTCTTAAAATGTCCACCAGATGGAGCTCCAGGATCACTTAAAACACGAGGAATAGTAGTAATTACAGCTAATGTCCACTAGATGGAGCTCCAGAGTCGCTTCAAGTATATTGGAGTGTAGCTTACACGTGGTCTTTTCAAGATGGCCGCCTCCACGTGTGTTCCACTGCCCGATTCAGCTCTGGACACCTCCGGACAGACTCAGCTGTTCCCAAACTTCAGAATCGGGTCAGCCGGGCCTCAAACATGTGGGAGAGGAGGAGAAAAATGCACTTTTAAAATCGGGGAGCCAGCCGGGCCTCAAACATGCGGGAGAGGAGGAGAAAAATGCACTTTTAAAAATCGGGGAGCCAGCCGGGCCTCAAACATGCGGGAGAGGAGGAGAAAAATGCACTTTTAAAATCGGGGAGCCAGCCGGGCCGCAGCACACAGAAAACAGCGCACCGGGGAAAATAATTAAAGGAGGAAAGCCACCGGGCCTCGGCACGCAAAACCTACAAAAGGAGTACTTTAAAGAAGCCAGCCGGCCCGCGGCACACAGAACAAGGACGGAGCAGTTTAAAAAGGGGCCCGCGGCACGCAAATTACGGTCAGTACGATTTTTTTTTTTTTTTTTTAATTGGCTTGGGGCAAAAATAATTTAATAGCTTTTGGCAGCGCTGCACTCTTAATACCCTTTAAAGGGGCCCGAGGTGGCAAAGTCAATTAAAAGAGCAGTTATTTACCGGTACTCGCAAGTGCCCCCCCCCTTCTTATTCAGATTTAAAGGTAGGAAACCCAGCGGGGGGCTCAGCGCAGCACCAGAACAGTACCGGGAGGCAGGGGAACAGAAACTTAACATTGGGAACAGAACAGCACATGGGGGAAACAGAAATTTAACATTGGGAACAGAGCTGCACAATTAACAGTGGGAACACAACGACAGCATGGGGGAGCAGAAATTAAAACAGCGGCAGCACATTAGAGAACTCTCTCCTTGCAGTCACGCTTCAGATAACTTCCCACAAGCAGAAAGGAAAAAAAAAAAAGAAGCAGCAATCTATTCTTAGCTTATCAAGTGCTATATTTTGGTTACTTTTTTTTTAAAAGAGATCTCAGATTACTGCAGTTCAGATATTACTGCAGTTTCAGATTACTGCAGTTATTCAGATTTACCAGTATTCAGATACAGGAAGAGCAATGGCTTCAGGGCCACTAAGGCCCCTACTAGGACTGCTCGTGCAGTTGATCAGGCTGCTACAGGTTCCCAGAAATTACCAGGACTCACAGATAGAGTACAGAACTAGCCCCAAACAGTAAGGTAGCAGTACTCACCAGAACTCTGATCAGACAGGAAGTTTGGATGCCAGTCTATCCAGCTGGTTTTCAATCGGGGATTCAACCGCAGGGACCGACTGTCCAGACAAATCAAGGTGTCCTTCCGAGCACAAAGTGGCCCGGGGGCGCCAAGGACTGTTAATCACCTGGAGGGGCCGGTCCCTGACTGGTGGAGGCCCAGATGCTGCAAAAGCAGAAGTCTTCCCACCGTGGGTGTGATGAGAGAGGCTTTTCTTTTAATATTTCCTGGCCAATGCACCAAAATGTAATGGCAAATGCTGTGAAAAGCTCTTATTCTATCACTCACCCACAGAAGGAAAACTCACAGACAGGCTGGAATGCAATCAGGATCTTTAATGTGCACACAGGCCAGACAGAGATACCAGCAACCTCCATAAGGGTCTGAGCCCCGAGGGACGTCCTACAAAGCTTTATATACAGTACAGTTTTAAACTCATTCTACAATCCCATTTGCCACAGGTATTTCCTGCCCACCAATCAGCAGCCCCTGGGGAAGGTACCTGGGTGACCTGTCCAAACCGGTGTGCTCTGGTCTATTGATTTCTGGGCTAGGGGATATTGTGCTCAGACCTGAAGTGGGGGAAGGGTGTCCACTGAAATAGCAGGCTGATTACTTGTAAGGGCTACCTACAGCTAAACCACATGGCTTGCCGCATGGCTTGGGGGAAGGGCTACCTACAGCTAAACCTCATGGCTGCCTCACCGGCAGCTCTCTCTCTCTGCACAGCTTAAACTTATTATACAGGTTTTATCTTCTCAGATACAGACATTGTACAGTTCATTGACTCAATAGGCATATATTCTACAGATGGCTCAGTTTCCATCGGTTCATACTGACTCTCAGTTGGAAATGTCTGCAATTGCTTACAAGGTGTTTCCAAGCACACACCTGTTCCTTCAGCAATAGACTTTTCCCCGTAGCCTTCTGCTACACACGGCTTGTAATTGCCACAGTGTTCACCACATTGAAAGCCCCACCCTCCTGGGCTAATATCAGAGCACTTCTTAAAAACAGCTTTACTTTTATACCAGTCACTCAGCCTACCTCTTGGCTTCTTTATGAGAGATTCCTTCTGCTTTCCAGGATCAGCTACAGCTGTAAGCCTTGGAGTCTCTACGTGCACACAAGTCTGCCTTCTTGGTACATTCCCCTTATGACTGCCTTTTACCCACGGCAACAAACCTGGGCTGTTTGTACCTTGCTCCTTTGCACGGACTCTCTGCTCGTCTCCTGTGCTGACTTCCCCTTCTGAGTTAAAGGTGAGAGAATCCTCTGTTACCATGAATTCCTCTGTGTCTTCACTCTCAAGCAAATCCTCTGTTTCTCGTGACTGCTTTCCTCGTGGCTGTGCTCTCAGCTGGCCTTCCAACTCTGCTTCCCCATGTGCTTCCAGATCTACCTGCTCCTGCTCCCTTCCTAATGAGCTTCTCTTAAATCTCTGGTTTTCTGGGTTTAACCTGACCACTCCTTCCAACAGGTGTCCAGCCTTAGCTCGTGATTGCTGAGCTGAACTGCAGCAGGGGCATGTTTTCCTCTCCTCTAATCTGCTTTGCCTGTGGTTTCCCTGGAAACCAGAAACCATGTGCACTTGTTTACTTTCCTTAACTGAAGCTGAATCCTGCACTTTATCACTCTCTAAGGGATCTGAGGGACCTTCTACACCACAACGGGTAATCGGTAACCAATGTAAATCATATAGTAGAGGCGTTATGTGATCTGATAGGCGTACTTTGCAGGTAATTCTTGCAGTAACATTTTGTGCGATTTGTAAATGATGTTGATGCTTTTTGGGGATACCGTCTAGGAGGCTGTTGCAAAAGTCGAAGTGTGGAGTGATTAGAGTGTGGCAGGTGTAGGCCTGTGATCCACAGTGTCTGACATAAGCAAGCCTAACTAGCTTGACCTGTTAATGAAGCTTGTGAAGAGGCCCATAGGAATTGCACATCCCCCAATATGCTGCTATAGAACTAGAACTCAGTAAAAGAATTGAATTAGCTTAGACAAGCAGAACAGATGGAAAAATACAGAAATTCATGTTTAAAACTGCTGACAGAGAAGTTATAGAGCCCTGCTTCCCTGCACGTATTAACTAGCCCAATAGCCTTGAAAGTAGGAAAGTAACAAGTTAGTGAACTGACCATTGTAATTGGGACTAGAAGGGGGGTAAGCAGGTGCTGAGCCCACTGAAAGAATATAATTGGATAATCATATCAGTACCGGAACCAATAGAAGAGGTACGGGAGGTTACCGGGACCAATGAAATGTTTTTCTATACCTAGAATGAAGCTAAAGTCTATAAAAGTTGTTGTATTGCCAGAGAACTTTGCTCAGCCATTTTGAATTTGATTCTGCTTGAGACTTGTGCACAAATAAATGATTTGGACCTTCTGAACAGACTCCTGGTATCATTGGTTTGTCTGCGCTCTGCTGCTACATATTCTTGGTGCGTTGGCCGGGAAGTTGTGGAATCAGAGTGTATATAGGGCAATATACCACGACATTCCGCCTCTAAAGGCTTGGTCCTGCCGGGATCGCGCCCTTCCGACGGGGGCTGCTTCCTGGCGCCGCCGGTCCATTGCATCGGAGGAAGTTGGTCGGACCTCGGCGGGTGCCGGGCCCGGCTGGAGCCAACGCCTCGAACCCGAGTGAGGGGAGTCCGAGGTCCAACTCATGCGCCTGCTTGGGGAGTTTGAGGACCGGATCCGGTGAGTATAGTTTTGATTTGGTATGTCTAGACAGATAAGAAAGAGCAGTGCTGCCGTTTGAACTTGGAACTTGGAAATTGGTAAGAGAGCTTGATCACCTCTCAAAGACGGACCGAGTACCCCCGCATGAGTATTCGCAGGGCGAAACTCCCGTCTTCTTGTATTTTGGTAATTGAACAAGACTAGTCAGAATAGATAGAAACGAATGCATTCTGGGATACGTTGCTAGCATGATTGTGTGAATGAAGTGTGTATGAGAGGTCTGGCAGCACGGACCAAGTGAAGGCGGACCCCTGAGTAGCGCATTTCCTGACCGGGCAACCGCGTTCAGGTCGCAAAAAGGGGGAAGCGATTGTCGTCTTGTCTTGTTATTTGTTTCCCTTATACGTTTCTAGGGCCGTGAGGACCCCTTACCCACGGTCCGCCCTCCTTTTCCCTTCTGTCTGTTGTTCCGCGCACACATCGAAATGGGAGGGGCGGGGTCTACTAGGAACACTCCATTAGAATGTATGATCACACATTTTAAAGAGGGATATTCCGGAGATTATGGTATTAAAATGACTTCAGCCCGTTTACAGATTTTGTGTACTAGGGAGTGGCCCGATCTAGACCCTACCTGGCCCCGAGAGGGAACCTTTAATGTAGGAATTATCCAGTTAGTGCACCGTAGAGTGCGGATAGCGCACCCCGATCAGTACCCCTATATAGATTCTTGGTTAAGTATTTGTGAAGATCCGCCCCCTTGGGCGCAGCGCTGCTATGAAGAGCAGTGCAGAATAATGTTAGCGAAAACAGATCATAGTCAGAAAACAGAAAATAAACAGCCTAGTAAGAAAGGGAAAGATGAGAAGTCCAGGAAGAAACCCATCCTGGTCGATCCTGATTCCCCAGAAGTAGTTCCCCGACAGCCTAGAACCCCGGGCCCAGTAAGAGTAGCCTGGCGTCCTGCCCCAGAGCCCCGGAGACAGCGGGTGCAGGACCCAACCCCTGAGCCACCTCCCGAAGAGCAGGAAGATGAGCTCCCTTTAGTTGAAGAAGATGATTCTACTGAGACAGAGACAGAGAAAGGCGAGTCAGATTCAGAAACAGAGAAGGAAGAAACTGAGAATTCCCCGAGTGAGACTGACAGTGTAGAAGCGACCGCCAGTGTTAGCCTGCCAGTAAAAAGTAAATCCAAGACAAAGCATATAGAAAAGAAAGTAACCCTTGATAAGCCTGTAGAAAAGAAGAAAAAGAGCCCTGATAGGAGAGTTACAAAAATATCGCTTAGATCCCAAAAGATATCTACTGCCAAGATGATGCCCTTACGGCAAGTCCCGGGAGTGCCTGTAAGAAATGACGATAATGAGGTGGTAGCGGGACCCCCAAGCTATGTGTATGTCCCCTTCTCTACAACTGATTTGTTAAATTGGAGGACGCATTATGCCTCCTATACCAATAAACCTCAAGAGCTTACAGAATTAGTGAATACTATTATGGAAACCCATCAACCCACATGGGCAGATTGCCGTCAGCTCCTGTCCACCTTATTTACTATGGAGGAGCGGACACGAATTAAAAAAGCAGCTATTGGGTGGCTAGCAGATAACCCTGTACCTCCAGAACGAGGAGGAGAAAGAATAGACCAACGGGAAGCAGCCCAGAGGGAATTCCCGAATGAAGACCCCCGATGGGATCCGAATACTGAAAGAGGATCCAGAGCCCTAGCCCGTTTTCGCCAAGGCTTGTTACAAGGCCTGAAAAGGGGGGGCCAGAAAGCTATGAACCTTTCCAAAGTTACTGAAGTTAACCAAGGCATAGATGAGAGTCCAGCAGTGTTTTATGAAAGGTTAACTGAAGCATACAGAATGTATACTCCCTATGATCCCGATGCACCAGGAAGTTTATGCATGGTGAATTCTGCTTTTGTAAATCAGTCTCAACCAGACATTAGACGTAAATTACAGAAATTAGAAGGGTTTGCGGGCATGAATGCAACACAGTTATTGGAAGTCGCTCATAAAGTGTATGTGAATCATGATAATGAAAGACAGAAAGAATGTGATCGAAAGATGAAGAAGAAAGCTGATTTTTTGGCTGCGGCCATAGTTGAACAGAAAAGGGGAGGTGTCCCTAGTCGAAGGAGCAGAGGAAGGGGGCGGGGCCGAGGTGGAAGCCGGCCCCAACTAGGCGTAAACCAATGTGCCTACTGCAGGGAGGAAGGACATTGGAGAGATGCATGCCCGCAACTCGAAGACGCCCACGAAGATGACGAAAACAATCATCAATGGAGAGAAGAAAAACGAGGCCGTCCCCGACATCGCGGAGGAGCCAATCGAGAGCAACATCAGCGTGAAAGAGGAGAAGCCGTGCAAGCATTGGCGGCAACAGCCTATGATGAAGATGACGTGGATTAGGACAGACCGGGCTCCGAATTTGCTTTAGGTCTCCAGGAGCCTATGGTCGGAATACAAATAGGAGACCAAGTTGTGAACTTTATGGTTGATACTGGAGCAGAACATTCAGTAGTAGACAAGAAGATAGCCCCATTTTCTACAAAAGCAGTCACCATTGTAGGAGCAACTGGTGCCAAAGCTACAAAACCTTTTCTTCAGAATCGCATATGCAGTCTAGGAGGACAGCAAATAACTCATCAATTCCTTTACATGCCAGAATGTCCAGTGCCACTACTGGGACGAGATATGTTAGCTAAGCTACAAGCCCAAATATCCTTCACTGAAAGAGGAGAAATGCAAATGACAGTAAATTCGCAAGCCAAACCAGCAGGAATAATGCTGCTCACAGTTCCCTGAGAAGAAGAATGGAGATATTACAGTGATGATTCTGTCCAGGACACCTATTTTGAACAAACCTTGAAAAGTATTGATGCCCCACCTGGAGTATGGGCAGAAGGCAGTCCTCCAGGCCTAGCCAAACATATAGCTCCAGTAATTGTAATTCTCAAGCCTAGTGCTACACCAGTACATGTCAAACAATACCCTCTCCCTAGAGCCGCAATTGAAGGCATCCACCGCCACTTGCAAAGATTACTAGAACATGGCCTACTGAAAGTATGTCAATCCCCATGGAACACCCCACTTCTGCCAGTGAAAAAGCCTGGAACAGATGACTACCGCCCAGTGCAAGATCTAAGAAGAGTGAATGAAGCAGTTGAAACTATACATCCAGTTGTACCCAATCCTTACACTCTTCTAGGACTAATTCCTGCTGAAGCCACCCACTTCACTGTTCTAGATTTGAAAGATGCATTCTTTTGCATAAGATTAGCCCCCGTGAGTCAGATATTGTTTGCATTTGAATGGCAGGACCCCATCTCTGGAAGAGGGGGCCAACTTACCTGGACACGATTACCCCAAGGATTCAAGAATTCGCCTACCATCTTTAGTGCTGCACTAAATCAAGACCTTTCCAGCTATCCAGTGGCCCCGGGGAAGAGAGTGCTTCTCCAATACGTGGACGATCTGCTGATAGCTGCTGTATCAGAAAATGAATGTATACAAGCCACCAAAGACCTTTTGCAGTTACTAGATGAAGCTGGATATAAAGTTTCCAGAGCAAAAGCACAACTATGTCAAAAAGAAGTGAAATACTTGGGCTTTCGTATAACCCAAGGAAGTCGAAAATTAGGCAGAGAAAGAAAAGAAGCAGTATGCAGAATTCCAACCCCAACAACCAGAAAGCAAGTCAGAGCCTTTCTGGGAGCGGCAGGATATTGCCGAATCTGGATTCCCAACTTTGCCCAAATTGCTAAGCCACTGTATGAAGCCACAAAAGGAGAAGAAAAGTCGCCACTGGAATGGGGACCTGAGCAGGATACAGCCTTCAAGATGTTGAAGGAAGAATTGATGTCATCACCAGCCCATGGACTACCAGATGTTCACAAACCTTTCCACTTGTTCGTACATGAAACACAAGGAAATGCCTTAGGCATGTTGACTCAGAAATTGGGAAATTGGGAGCGACCTGTAGCATACCTATCGAAACAATTGGACACTGTGGCCAAAGGATGGCCACCTTGCCTGAGAGCAGTCGCAGCTACAGCATTGTTGGTGAGTGAAGCAGACAAGCTCACACTAGGACAGAATATACGAGTCACTGTGCCACATGCAGTCCTTGCCCTTATGGAACAGAAAGCAAATCATTGGCTCACCAATTCCCGAATGTTGAAATATCAGAGCATGCTATGTGAGAACCCACAGATACAACTGGAAGTGAGCCATGCCTTGAATCCAGCCACATTGATACCTATTAGTGAAGAACTTCCAGAGCATGATTGTATAGAAGTCATGGACCCTGTATTCTCAAGCCGACCTGATCTGACAGATGTGCCCATAGACAATCCTGACCAAATCTATTATGTTGATGGAAGCAGTCTCATCATCAATGGACGACGCTGTGCCGGATATGCAGTAGTCACTCAACATGAAGTTGTTGAATCATCAGCCCTAGCCTCAGGTACATCAGCTCAAAAAGCAGAATTGATAGCACTTACCGAGCACTACTACTAGGTGAAAACTTGTGTTGAATGTATATACAGACTCTAAGTATGCTTTCACCACCTTACATGCCCATGGAGCTCTCTACAAAGAAAGAGGACTCATCACATCCGGAGGAAAATCAGTTAAGTATGGCCCCGAGATACTGATGCTACTTGATGCAGTATGGGCCCCAACTCGTGTAGCTGTCATGCATTGCAGAGGACATCAAGCAGGAAAAGGAGAAGTTGCCCGAGGAAACAGATTTGCAGATGCCTCAGCACGACAAGCAGCTATGACAGGACAAATTTCGCACAAGCCATGCCGATGCAGGCAGCATTGTTTCCAGTACCCTTGAACTCATGGACACCACGATATACCACCAAAGAATTAGACTACTACTGTGACAGAGAAGATGGAGTACTGAAAGATGGGTGGATTGAACTGCCACCAGCAGAGGGCAGTCAACCCCCAGGACAAATAGTAATTCCTGAATTGTTAGGACCAGCCTTTGTCAAAGCTTTCCATGAAGCCACACACTATGGGAAGGCCGCTATGGAAAAAGCACTTAGACCACATTTCTACATTGCCATGTTACCAGCTCTATCAGCCTCAGTAGCACGCCAGTGTCAAATTTGTGCCAAAAACAATGCCAAGCAAGGTCCCACACCACCACCTCGAGTTCAGTCAGGAGGTGTAACCCCCATGCACCACCTGCAGATTGATTTCACTGAAATGCCAAAAGCCAGTGGATACCACTACCTATTAGTATTAGTTTGTACTTTCTCTGGGTGGGTAGAAGCCTTCCCAACCAGAACCGAAAAAAGCTAGAGAAGTCACCAAAGTTCTATTGAGAGAGATTGTCCCTAGATTTGGAATTCCAGCAGTAATAGGGTCAGACAATGGACCCTCATTTGTTTCCCAGGTTACTCAACAGTTAGCAAAAGCCCTACAGATACAATGGAAACTCCACACTGCATACAGACCCCAGAGTTCAGGAAACGTTGAGCGAATGAATCGTACCTTAAAAGCCCAAATGTCTAAGCTTTGCCAGGAGACACACTTGAAGTGGCCCCAAGTGCTCCCAATAGCTTTACTCAGAATACGCTCAGCTCCTGTGAAGTCAACAGGATTTTCCCCTTTTGAAGTTCTGTATGGTAAACCCCCACCAATAGTGCAAGGAATTAAAGGAAGTCTAGCCCAAATTGGTTCAGAAATCACCAGGCAAGAACTCCTAGCTCTTAGTTTTGTTCTGCAGACTCTCCATGCGTGGATCCAAGACCAGTTGCCTATCAACTTGACCGAGCCCCTGCATCCCTACCAGCCTGGTACCTCGGTGTGGATCAAAGACTGGAAGAAGACACCGCTGGAACCCCATTGCAAGGGACCATACACCGTCATCCTGTCTACCCCAACTGCAGTAAAGGTAGTGGAGATCGACGCCTGGATCCACCACAGCAGAGTCAAGCCCGCAGCAGCTCCAGAACCTGAGTAGTGGACAGCAGAGCAGCATCATGATGCACCTTTGCGAGTTACTCTAAGACGGCAACCAGCAGCTTAGACACTTTGTCACAGTGCCTTGCAGTAGCCAAGTCTTTTCGAAGAGGATTGCTGTTTTCCATGCAGCAACAGTTTTGTTTCAACGAACCCAATCTGCGTGTGATTTTGCACACTACTTTGATCCTACATTGATTAACCATATTTCAAAAGCCGACTGAAATTGCTAAGTTGGTTACTGTGTGATGGACAACTTGAGGATCTTCAATCAACACTCAGCACCCGTTGAAATTGCTTTATTAGCGCACGGGACGAAGAAAAGATCGTCGTGGTCAAGATTTGCAAGCTGAGGATTCAGAAGAACTCCAATCAACATGTATCTTTATCTTTGCTTAGCCCTGGTTGCCTGTTTTGGAGGTTTTGAACTGACTCATGCTTTACCTCCATGCACTGCTTGCATTACTTCTACTCGAACTGGACTGAAAGTAACTCAGACTTTGATTTATCATTCTCACTATACCTGCACTGGTAAAGTGACTCGGTGTATTTATAACACCACTGAACTAAATGTTTGCATTAAAGGTAGCTCCAGAGTATGCTATAACCCGCATCAGAACCCATCCTATTATACGTTGGAAATACGATGGAATGATGCAGACGGACCTGTAATTAATGCTACACGACCACTTAAAGATGCTAGTATACCTGCTGTTTTATATTTCGATGCATGTGATGTTATAAACAGAGATAGTCGTTCCAGATGTGGTACCTGGGAAAAAGCCTATCGCAATGATCATATGTGCCCAGAAGGTGCCACGGGATGGAGAAAGTGTACTGGTAAGAAAGGGTCATATAGTACTGCCCCAGCTGCAGATTACTATTGCCCAAACTGGGAGTGTGTTTTTTATGCTACATGGAATGCTGGTATTACAGATGAACAGAGAGATAATCGAGTTGCCACTTTGACTAAGTCAAAAACAGATGACAAATGTAAGAAAGGTGCTTGTAACCCTTTGCAATTACGGATCCGTAATCCTAATGCATGGAAACAAGGATACAAGTTTGGTTTACGTATTGCAGGTGGAGCAGTAGATCCAGGAACCATTGTGTATATAAGATTGAATACCCAAGCCTACAAGTCATCTAAATACCACATCCATAACACTTTCTATGAAGCTATGCATGTAAATTCCCCATCCATCCCAGAATTTGTTTCTAGAATTAGCTGGAGCAGTAGTATCCAGCCTAAAGATCTCAGATTGTTATTTCTGTGGCGGAACCCAGATGGGTGACCAGTGGTCATGGGAGGCCCAAGAATTAAATTATTCTCTGACTTACAATCAGACTAAATTACACAAGACTACTAGCGAATGGGTGTTAGCGCACTCAATTGTTGGACGTCTTTGCTATGCCAGAACTGGACCTCAGTTCACCCAACAGGTAGGACAGCTGGTCTGTCTTAGCCAGAAGTTTTATAATGCCACTACAAAAAGACGTCATGGTGGTCAGGAGTAAAACACCCTGAACCTCCTAACCCATTAGCCAGATTTCCCCGAACTTGCTGGTTTATGGACTAATCTTGCCAAAACTCATGCTTGGCAAGCCCCACCTGGTCTGTATTGGATCTGTGGAAACCGAGCGTATGCTCAACTCCCATCACATTGGGGAGGAGCATGTGTCTTAGGGACCATCAGACCTTCTTTCTTTCTCCTACCCACAGAACATGGAGAACAATTAGGATACCCAGTGTACACTACCCACAGACACAAAAGAGCATTACGACAGAAAAGATCACCCCTTCAAGTAGGTAAATGGGAGAAGTGGAAGGGTGATGATTGGCTACCAGAAAGAATTATTGAGTATTATGGGCCTGCCACTTGGAATGATGATGGTATGTATGGTTATCGAACACCAATCTATATGATTAATCGTATTATTCGTTTACAAGCAGTAGTTGAAATAATAACTAATGAAACTAGCCACGCTCTCACACTTTTAGCTAGACAAAGCACCCAAATGCGCACTGCCATATACCAGAATCGTCTAGCACTTGATTATTTGTTAGCAGCTGAAGGAGGGGTATGTGGTAAACTGAATCTAACCAATTGCTGTTTGAAAATAGATGACAAAGGTCAAGTAGTTGAAGAAATTGCTGAAGATATGCGCAAACATGCTTATGTGCCAGTTCAGACTTGGCACCCACTAAGATTACCTAACTGGTTTGCTAACCTTTTCTCATGGCTAGGAGGACTGAAGACTTTTCTAATACTAGTATTACTGATTGTTGTTGTTATTTTCCTATTGCCATGTATAATCCCATGCTGTATGCGTTCCATACACAGTGCTATTGATAGTACAGTAGAGCGGAAGACCGCAACTAAGATAATGGCTTTAAATCAACCTCGTCCTTCTGGATATAGCCGGACTCCTCTAACTTCAGTATAATTATTTTGAAGTGATTTAATTCTCACACCTTATTAACTAATAGGGTGAGATTAATCAAAGGGGGGAATGTGGCAGGTGTAGGCCTGTGATCCACAGTGTCTGACATAAGCAAGCCTAACTAGCTTGACCTGTAAATGAAGCTTGTGAAGAGGCCCATAGGAATTGCACATCCCCCAATATGCTGCTATAGAACTAGAACTCAGTAAAAGAATTGAATTAGCTTAGACAAGCAGAACAGATGGAAAAATACAGAAATTCATGTTTAAAACTGCTGACAGAGAAGTTATAGAGCCCTGCTTCCCTGCACGTATTAACTAGCCCAATAGCCTTGAAAGTAGGAAAGTAACAAGTTAGTGAACTGACCATTGTAATTGGGACTAGAAGGGGGGTAAGCAGGTGCTGAGCCCACTGAAAGAATATAATTGGATAATCATATCAGTACCGGAACCAATAGAAGAGGTACGGGAGGTACGGGAGGTTACCGGGACCAATGAAATGTTTTTCTATACCTAGAATGAAGCTAAAGTCTATAAAAGTTGTTGTATTGCCAGAGAACTTTGCTCAGCCATTTTGAATTTGATTCTGCTTGAGACTTGTGCACAAATAAATGATTTGGACCTTCTGAACAGACTCCTGGTATCATTGGTTTGTCTGCGCTCTGCTGCTACAAGAGCATTTACTACAGATCTGAAGTCATGTGTGTCAAGGAGGGGTCTAAGGTGTTGAGGGTTCTTAGTTTGAAATATATTATTTTGATTGTTTGATTTATGTGTGAGGATAGGGATAGTGTTTGATCAAGTAGGACTCCGAGATATCTTACTTCTTTTTTGACTGGGAGGGTAGTGTTGTTTATAGTGATGTTTTGTGGGGGAATGAAGTTTGGGTCTCTTGATACGTATAGGACCTCAGTTTTTTTTAAGTTGATGGCCAGGTTATTTGCTGTTAACCAGTCTTGTGCTTCCTGGATATAGGATTCAATTATATTTTGAAATGCCTTTATATTGTCAATGTGGAGATATATCATAATATCATCCGCATATATATGGTATTGTACTTTAGATTTCCTGAAGATCTTACAGATGGTTTCTATATATAGGTTGAATAAAAGGGCTGATAGAGCCAAGCCCTGGGGAATACCTTGCTCCTGTTTAAAGATGTTAGAGGTGTCTTGTCCTAGCTGTACTTGTTGTGTACGACTGGTTATGTAGGATTTGAACTATTTGAATTCTATACCTGATATACCTATTTGTGATAGTCTAAGTAAGACATTATGGTTTACATTATCAAAGGCTGATGTTATATCGAGAAAAATAAGTATGAAGGATTGTTTTATGTCATCTATCCCCTGTAAAAGGGTGTTGAAGAGGACAAGCAGGAGGGATTCTACGCCATGGTATCAGCGAAATCCGAACTGCTGTTCATCAAGGGGAGCATTAAGCTCGATGAAGGTTTGAAGCTGGGTTTGAACAGATGTTTCAATTAATTCTGCTAAAAATAGTATACTAGCAATCGGTCTATAAGATGTAAAGTCAAGGTTGTATAGGGATTTGTTCTTTAATATAGGTTTGATCGTTGAATGTTTGAGTTCATTTGGCATGAGGCCTTATTGGAGGGATAGATTGATTATTTGCAATAGGTGCAGAGCTAGCTCTGATTTGGAGGCCTTAATCCATGATACAGGACATGGGTCTAGCTGGGAGGTTGTGATATTGTTTATGGTGATGGTATTTTTTAACTGTTTCAAATGTATCATGTGGAATGAATGTAATGTGTTGATATTTGTAGAGTGATGTTCCTGTGTAATCATAATTTTGATGTCACTATTTTTGTTTTTATTTCTCTTGGAAATGGTTAGCTAGTGTTTCTATGCTTATGTTATATGAGTTATTAAGGTTCTGTGCGGTATTGGTTAGTGATTTCACAATGTCAAAGAGTTCACAAGGACGGCTTAGCAAGCTGTTAAATTTTTTGGTGTGATAATCTTTTTTTGCTTTGTTAATTTCTTTCTTGTAGGAATTCAAGGTTGACATATATATGTTCTTGTTTTCTGGTGTTTTATTTCTTCTCCATTTGTATTCATTTTTTCGTAACTGCTTTTTTAAGCTGGCAAGAGCTTTTGTGAACCATCTTTCTGATGACCTTCGTGGGTGTTGAGGATGCCTGAGAGGTGTGGTAGAAGCGTTTAGAATAGCGGTGTTCCAGTTGTTGAGCGAGCAATTTAAATCAGATTGCATGGGGTGTAGCTTAGGGAGAATTTCATCTAGAAATTCTTCCTTGTTGAATTGTCTGATTTTTTTGTTATACGTTTTTGTATTTTGTATTGGTGCGGGCTGTGTGGTTAGCACTTCAAGGCTTATAATGAATGATCTGTCAAGGGAACCTGTTTTGTTTTGGGTGCAGCTAGGAGGGTTAATATTGAGAGGGGCATGAATGCCAGGTCTAGAGTGGTGCCTTTCCTATGGGTGGGGGAGTTTATAATTTGGGTTTAACCTATGGCTGCCATTGCTCTGAGGAATGAATTTGCATGTTGTTGAGGGAGAGAAGAGGGTAGGTTGAAGTCACCCATTATAATGATAGGTTTTGTTAACGGGGCAAAGCAAGCTGATTCCAATATCGCGGTCAGGTTATCGTGGTTAGGCGATGGTGGTCTGTATATAAGGCAAAACTTTTCTTTTCTATTGCAATATGTCTATATCATCAACATTAGTGTATACGCTAGCAAAGGATTTATGTTTTCGCTTACTAAATATGAGGACACCTCCTCCTCTTTGCTTGCATCTGTGACATGTACAAACATCATAATTATCAGTTTTTAATTGATTTAGTAGAATGCTATCTGCATCAGATAGCCATGTTTCCGTTATACACAAGTAGTCAGGTTATCATATTTGCAGATAACACAAAACTATTTAAAGTTGTTAAAACCCAAGAGGATTGTGGAAAATTGCAAGAGGATCTTGATAAATTGGAAGACTGGGCAGATGAAATTTAATTGGCAGATGAAATTTAATGTGGACAAGTGCGAAGTTATGCACCTAGGAAAGAAAAACCCAAACTATGTTTACACGATTCAAGGTTCCACATTGGGAACCACCACCCAGGAAAAAGATTTAGGCGTCATCTTGGATAACATGTTAAAATCCTCTGCCCAGTTTGCAGCAGCGGCCATGAGAGCAAATAGAATGCTAGGTATCATAAGGAAAGGAATGGAAAATAAAACAAAGGATATTATAATGCCTCTGTATCATTCCATGGTGCGACCGCACCTTGAATATTGTGTGCAATTCTGGTCGCCGTATCTTAAAAAGGATGTAGCATTATTAGAAAAGGTACAGAGAAGAGCCACCAAAATGGTAAAGGGGATGGAAGGATACACCTATGAAGAGAAGCTAAAAAGGTTAGGGCTCTTCAACCTGGAAAAGAAACAGCTGAGGGGAGATATGATAGAAGTCTATAAATTAACGAATGGAGTGGAACGGGTAAACGTAGATCGACTGTTTACATCATCAGAATATAAAAAGACTAGGGGACATGCAATGAAGCTATGGGGTAACTTATTTAAGACAAATAAGAGAAAATATTTTTTCACTCAACTTGTAATCAAACTCTGGAATTTGTTACCGGAGGATGTAGTAAAAGCTGTTAGTGTAGCTGGGTTTAAAAAAGACTTGGACAAGTTCCTGGAGGAAAGGTCCATAAACTATTATTAAAAGGGACCCAGGATATCACTACTTGACCCGATACAAGCATTGAGGAACCTGTGTCTTTTGGGGAAACTGCTAGATACTTATGACCTAGATTGGCCACTGTTGAAAACAGGATACTGGGCTTGATGGACCTTGGTCTGACCTAGTATTGCATATCTTATATAGTTAGGGTGTTCATCTTTGAAAAGATCTGTTATAACCGGGATTTTATTTGTAACAGATCTTGCATTGAGCATCATTATTTTGGTGGGGGTCAGTGTGGCTGAGGTTTGAGTTGCTTGTGTTGTGTTTGATGGTTGAATGCGAATGAGTCTATGATAAGATCTATTTTTATGTAGGTGTTGATTGCTTTTGAAGGAGTAACTGAAGGAGTGACTCGTTTCATATCTGTTGCAGATTGAGATGATTGGGATGCTAAGGAGTGAGAGTGTGTCAGGTTGATGGTAGTAAGTGGTTATTTGGTCGTAGATTAATAGTGTGATCAAAAGTACGTAGGTAATCATTGTCCTGCATTCCATTTTGTATGTGGGAAATTGAGATGGAAGGTCCAGATGGGTTATGTTGGGTATGTATTATTAGAACTAATTTATGTGGGGGGACGTGTACTGTGTCCAGAGTACCCGTATGTGAGGGGTTTTTTTTAGAGAACAAGTTCTTGGAATTTTGGGTCACATATGAGAGGATTTACATGGCCAAAATGCTGATAACAGCAAATGAGATGCAGTTGTTTTGAAAATAATATAGCTGTAGCTAGTATTTTAGTAGTGTTTGTGTTATCTCTTATTACAGTATGCATGAGAAAACAACATAACTGATAGGCAATATGAATGCTTAGCTTTACGTCTAGTCGGGTATCTGATGGCGTTAAACTTTGTAGTTCAGTTACTCTGAGATATTGATGTAGATCTTTGAACGCCGTCTGTTCAGGTTCTATTGAATGAAATTTTGATCGTTGATTCCCTGAGGGGTGTGTTGTGAAGAGATTCCAGGTGGTTTTCCTGTTTTCTGCCAAAGTTCCCCACCTAAGGGCCATGCCAAAGGGCCCTCTGGCGAGGCCCTCAGGCACATGCACTCATGGAGTTCTGGGAGTATTTAGCTCAAGGGAGGGTCCGATTGGCCTTGTCGGATGGGAACGGGGAGGAGCTTACCTCCCCGCTCTCCCTCGATGATGCCTATTGGTGGCTGGAGCAGGGCTGAAGAGACATTTTATTTATTTTATTTATTTATTTATTTATTTATGTATATATTTCTATACCGCCCCTTCCAGCGATCAAGGGCGGTTTACAAGGAACATTTTAACAACTGTACACAGATGTATACATTTACATTGAACAATTAGATTTAACTATTTACAATGAACGGTTGAGTATAACTATTTACATTAAACAAAACTTCATGGTGGAAGGAGGACAACCAGTGGAACACTGATACCTGGGTACAAACTATATCATAATGATAGAGCAGATCAAATTGGTGGATGGGTTGCACTCTATGTTAGAGAGAGCATTGAGTCACAAAGGATTAAAGTTTTGCAGGAAACAAAATTCACTGTAGAATCCCTATGGATTGAAATTTCATGTAAAAGGGGAAGGGGAAGGCAATGGCAGTGGGGGTGTATTATCAACTGCCTGACCAGAATGAACAAATGGATGATGGAATGCTCAAAGAAATTATGGAAGCTAACAAAAATTACAGCACAGTAATAATAATAGGTGATTTCAATTACCCCAGTATCAACTGGGTCAGTGTCACGGCAGAACACGCTAGAGAGAGAAAGTTTCTAGATGAAATAAATGACTGCTTCTTGGAGCAGCTGATTCATGAACCGACCAGAGGGGAAGCCATTTTGGACCTAGTCCTTAGTGGAACACAAGATCTGATGCAAGAGATAAGGGTGTTGGGGCCAATTGCAATAATGATCATAGCATGATCACATTTGTTTTGATAAATGGAGGAGGGAGGATAAGGAAATCCACAGTACTATATTTTAACTTTCAAAAGGGAGACTATGATAAAATGAAGAAAATAGTGAAGAAAAAACTAAAAGGAGCAGTTGCAAAGGTTAAAGATTTATATCAAACTTGGGTGTTGTTTAAAAATACTATCTTGGAAGCCCAGACCAGCTGTATTCCATGCTTTAAGAAAAGTGGAAGGAAGTCCAAAAAACTGCCGGCATGGTTTTAAGGTGAGGTCAGAGAGGCTGTTGCTGCCAAAAAAAACATCTTTCAGGAAATAGAAAAAGGAGCCAAATGACAAAAACTGGAAACAACACAAGCACTGACAAGTTAAAATCTTGTTGTAACCTATTCAAATCTTGTTGTAACCTATTCAATGTATATATAATTATGTATAATTATTTAGATAGTTATTCCCCAGTTCACACCCAGTTGATTTTCCCTGTTATCTGTAAACCTAGATCAGTCATGTACTGACAGGTATGTTGTTGTTCAATGTAAACCGCACTGATGATGAATAGTGTGGTATATAAAAAATGTTAAATAAATAAATTAATTAATTAAATGCAAAGCACTGATAAGGCAGGCAAAGAGAATTTGAGAAGAAGCTTGCTGTGGAAGCAAAAACAAATAAAGAGTTTTTCAAGTACATTCATAGCAAAAAAAAACCTGTGAGAGAGTCAGTTGGACGATTAGATGATAGAGGGGTACAACAGGCACTAAGAGGGGACAAGGCCATAGCGGAGAGACTGAATGAATCCCTTGCTTCGGTCTTTACTGAGGAAGATGTAGGGATGTTACCCATGACTGAATTGGTATTTAAAGGTGATTCTGTGGAAGAATTGAAAGAAATATTGATACACCGGGAAGTTGTATTACAACTATCTGATAAACTGAAGAGTAGCAAATCACCTGGACCAGATGGTATACATCCAAGGGTATTGAAAGAACTGAAATATGAGACTTCAGACCTACTATTGGTAATCTGTGAACTATCATTAAAATCATCTGTAATACCTGAAGATTGGAGGATGGCCAATTTAACGCCAATTTTTAAAAAGGGTTCCAGGGGTGATCTGGGAAACTACAGACCAGTGAGCCTGATGTTGGTTTCTAACATTTCTCTCATTACTATCATATATAACAAAATTACTGAACATGTAGATAGTCATGGCTTAATGGGAGACAGCCAACATGGCTTTAGCTAAGGAAGGTCTTGTCTTACTAATGTGTTACGTTTTTTTGAAGGTGTGAATAAACAGTTAGACAAAGGTGAGTCAGTTGATATAGTGTATCTGGACTTTCAAAAAGCCTTTGACAAGGTCTCTCATGAGAGACATTTGGCAAGATTATAAAGTCATGGCATAGGAGGCAGTGTACTATTGTGAATAAGGAAATGGCTTAAAGAAAGCAGAGGGTAGGTCTAAATGGCCAATTTTTCCAATGTAGAAAGGTGAAAGAGTAGTTACTCACCTGTAACAGGTGTTCTCCAGGAGCAGCAGGAATCAGTCCTCACTTATGGGTGACATTGATGCCGATGGAGCCCCTGTGCGGAGCATTTCCCCAGCTTTCTAAGAAAACCTTTGGGAATACCGCACGCATGCACAGTCCCCTTCCCGCCTAAAGGTGCCATCTTGCCCAGTCAGATGACATAGCTAAAAGACAGCACATAAAAATGTAAAAAAATGAACTATGTACAACTGCAACTCCCAGGGGAGGAGGGAGGGTTGTAAGGACTGATTCCTGCTGCTCCTGGAGAACACCTGTTACAGGTAACTACTCTTTCTCCAGGACCAAGCAGGAAGTCAGTCCTCACTTATGGGACTCCCCAGCTTCAGGCTACCGGGGACTCAGAGCTGAAAAATGAGCTCCCTCTAGCCGCAGCATCAGAGAAAGGATTTCACTGAAACCATACCTCCACCGGTAGCCCAGCCAGAGGGCTGGTGGGTAGGAGTTGCCTAAACCTGGAAGAGATTCCGGAGCACTGCCTGACCAAAAGCACTGTCCCTACGGGACTCCCTCTCCAGGCAGTAATGGGCCGCAAAAGTCTGGCTTGAGGACCAAGTTGCAGCCCTGCAGATGTCTGCCAACGGTACAGAGCGGAGATGAGCCACTGAGACAGCCATTGCCCTGACACGGCGGGCCGTGACCCGACCCTGCAAGGGAAGGTCAGCTGCCCTGTAAGCCCAGGCGATACAGTCAGCCACGCAGATGGACAAGGTACGCTTGGAGACAGGTAACCCCAAGTTATTAGGGTCAAAAGATACAAAGAGCTGAGTAGCCCTCCTATGCCCCTGCGTACGTTCAAGGTAGAAGGATAAGGCCCTCATACAGTCCAGGGTATGCAGGACTGTTTCAGCCCGGCTGGCATGGGGCCTATGGAAGAATGTTGGAAGAACCACCTCCTGGTTGAGATGGAAAGAGGAGACAACCTTTGGGAGGAACTTAGGATGAGTCCTAAGGACTACCCTATTCCTATAGAAGCAAGTGTATGGCCTGTCACAGACCAGGGCTTGAAGCTCACTCACTCACCTGGCCGAGGTCAGGGCCACTAGGAAGAGAGTCTTCCAAGAAAGGAAGCGGAGAGGACATGTAGCCATCGGCTCAAAAGGTGGGCGAGTCAGTTGCTGCAAGACCACATTCAACTCCCACTCAGGGGCCGGTGGACGGAGAGGAGGCTTGCGCAATAGCAAGCCTCTGAGAAATCTGGACACCAAGGAGTGAACCGACAAAGAGTGTCCTCCCACCAGAGAGTGGTGAGCTGCCAGAGCAGAGAGGTGGACCCAAACAGAATTGGACTTAAGACCCTGATTGGACAAGTGCAGTAGGTACTGAAGCACTACTGGCACAGTGCAGGCGAAAGGATCTTCCTTGCGTTGCTGACACCACAAGGAGAACCTTCTCCACTTCAGGGCATAAGTTTTCCTGGTGGATTGCTTTCTAGAGGCCAAGACCACCTCTTCCACTTCCTGAGGCAAGCCCCAGGGAGCCAACACTACCCTTGAAGCCTCCAGGCCATCAAATTGAGAGATTTGAGATTGGGGTGCAGAAGGGAACCCTAATCCTGAGAGAGAAGATTGGGTTGCAACCCCAGAGATAGTGGTGTTTCCACTGCTAATTGAAGCAGAAGTGGGAACCAGGGCTGCCTCGGCCATCTGGGAGCTACCAGAAGTACCGAGGCCTGGTCCCTTAGAATCTTGAACAATGTTCGGGCCACCAGAGGTGTGGGAGGAAACGCATATAGGAGGCCCTGGGACCAAGAAATCAGGAAGGCATCCTCTGCAAACCTCAGGGGGTGCGGTTGTCTGGAACAGAACCTGGGTAGCTGGTGATTCAGGGGACTGGCAAAGAGATCCATGGATGGAAGTCCCCATTTCAGGAAAATTTTCTGAACCACCAATGGGTGCAGTTTCCACTCATGGGGCTGCAGAATCCTGCTTAACCTGTCTGTAAGGAAGTTCTCCTAGCCAGGGAGATACACAGCTTTGAGAAACATGTGCTTGAGCGCAAAGGAACACAGGGCCTGTGCCTCCTGACACAGGGGCCTGGACCCAGTGCCTCCCTGTTTGTTCACATAGAACATGGCCACTTGATTGTCCGTCTGAACCAGAACAGACTGGTGAGCCAAAGTGTGAGAAAAGGTCTTGAGGGCTAAACGGATAGCCAGAAGTTCTAGTAGGTTGATCTGTTGCATGGCCTCCCATGGAGACCATAGGCCTTGAGTGCACCGTTCCAGACAATGTGCACCCCAGCCCTACAATGAGGCATCTGTCGTCAACACCACTGTGGGGACAGGCACCTGAAAAGGCACCCCCTGAAGTAAGTTGGGGGGGTGAAGCCACCACTGCAGAGAATTCAGGAAGGGTTTGGACACCTTTACTTTGTCTGCTAGGCTCCCTGTGGCTTGCTTCCACTGAGTTCTGAGGCACCACTGTGCAGGCCTCATGTGGAGATGGGCATTGGGGGTCACATGTAGTGTCGACGCCATGTGGCCTAGGAGCTGTAGACAGAGTCGGGCAGAAACCCTTGGCATGCTGAGAAACCAGGACGCCAACTCCATGAGCCTTTGAGCCCTGTCTTCTGGCAAGTAAGCCCTTGCTTGCAGAGAGTCCAGCCGCGCCCCTATGAACTCTAGGTTCTGGGAGGGGAGCAAAGTGGACTTTGCGAAGTTTATGACAAAGCCTAGGTGCTGAAGGAGTGATACTGTTCAAAAGGTGGCCTGCCTGGTAAGTCTGACCCCTGATGAGCCAGTCGCCCAGAAAGGCGAAGACAAAAACACCCCGAGTCCTCAAGTAGGCTGCCACCAGAGCCAGGCACTTTGTAAAGACCCTTGGGGCGGAGGTTAGGCCAAAAGGCAGTACTCTGTACTGGTAATGGTTTCCTCCCACAATGAACCTGAGGTACTTTCTGTGGTCTGGATGAATGAAGATGTGAGTGTACGCATCCTTGAGATCTAAGGAGCATAGCCAATCTCCCTGCTGGAGGTAGGGCAGAAGTGTTCCAACAGTAAGCATCTTGACCTTTTCTTTCTCCAAGAACTTGTTGAGGTTCCTGAGGTCTAGAATAGGCCTGAGGCCACCGGTTCTCTTTGGCACGAGAAAGTACCTGGAGTAGAAACCGTGCCCCTGCAGGCGAGGAGGTACAGGCTCCACCACCTTGTCCAGGAGCAGACCTTGAAGTTCTTGAAGGAGGAGGTTTGTGTGTAGAGGAGGCCTTAGAGGCTCTCCTGGGAAGTAGGCAGTGGGCAACTGCTGGAAATGGAGCATATAGCCTCTGTGGACTATGCTCAATACCCAAGCATCCCCTGTAATGGGTGGCCACCTGTGGGCAAACAGGGCTAGACGACCTCCTGTGCAGGAATGGAGCAGCAGAAGTGGAAAGGCTATGCTGTGGGAGTCAAAAAACCCCTCCCTGCTGAGTAGGAGCAGGAGCCGGAGGCTTGGGGGTCTTCTGCCTACGGGGCTCATGTCCCTGCCCCTTGGCCTGCTGACCCTGCTGGGGAGGCCTGGTACTGAGGGAAAGGTTTGTAGACAGCTGCCTTTCTTGGGTAAAAGGGCTTTTTACCCGAGCCCTTCTTTTTGTGAGAAGGGGCAGAGGTTTTTCTGGACAGCCTTGTCCTAGTCAGGTGCTCAGTTTCGAGCTCAGCCGCCTTCTCGGCCATGGGTTTGCCAAAAAGGTTTTCACCTCGGCAAGGGACATCGACCAACTTGTCCTGTACCCAGGGCTCGAGGTCCGATGACTGCAGCCATCCCTGGCGTTGGGCTCTGATGCTGGCTGCCGCTACACGAGCCAAAGCCTCGAAGCCATCGTAGGCCGCTCGGGACATGAACTTCGAGCAGTCCCGGATTCCTGAGGACAAAGTCTGGAACCTCTGCAAAGGTTCCCCGGAGAGGCCAGCAGAGAACCCGACAATCTCTTTCGCCAGGTTTCATAAGTACATGCCCATGTACAGCTGGTAGGACTGGACACGGCAAGCAAGCATCGAGCCCTGGAAGCACTTTCTGCCGAAAGCATTCAGGTTTCGGGCCTCCCTGCCGGGAGGCACCGCAGAGTGCATCTTCTGGCTCTTCGAACGATGCATGGCCGATTCCACCACCATGGAATGGTGCGCAGCTGCGCCTTCTGGAATCCAGGGCTCTTACGGAGTCGATAGATAGAATCGACCCGCTTGCTTAAAAGCGGCACTGGTGCCTCCCACATCCGGAAGAGGAGCCGTTCCAGCATCGGAGGGACCGGCACAGTAAAGGCCTCCTTCGGAGGAGAGTCATACTGGAGGGCCTCGAGCTCCTCGGCTCGAGGCTCCTCCTCGGGGTCCACGTGAATCGCCAATACCATGGCCATGTCCCTGACGAACTCCGAGAACCTGGTGTCCTCCGGTGGGGACCTACTCCGGAGCTCGGACTGCGGTGAGTCTGAAGGGACGCACCGAGTCCGAAAAGTATCGGGGGACTCCTCGTCCTCCGTCTCCCACGCGGACTCATCCGAAGAGGAGTCGGGGGGCTCCAACGGAGAAAAAGAACGAAGTAATCGCAAGAAAAACCGTCAACTTTTCCGGGTGACACGGACAGACGTCCGATGGGCTCCACGGAAAAAGAAAGACTGGGCAAGATGGCACCTTTAGGCAGGAAGGGGACCACGCATGCGTGCAGTATTCCCAAAGGCTTTCTTAGAAAGCTGGGGAAATGCTCCGCACGGGGGCTCCATCAGCGTCGATGTCACCCATAAGTGAGGACTGACTTCCGGCTTGGTCCTGGAGAATAGTGGTGTACCCCAGGGATCTGTGCTGGGTCCGCTGCTTTTTAACATATACATAAATGACCTGGAAATGGGAACGAGTGAGGTTATCAAATCTGCAGACGACACAAAACTATTCAAAGTTGTTAAAACCCATAAGGTTTGTGGAAAATTGCAAGAGGATCTTGATAAATTGGAAGACTGGGTATCCAATTTCAGCCAAAGATTCTACGGAGGCATGGAGAGCGCTGCGACAGGCGGGGTTAGTGGAAGATAATGCGCTCCCGGAATCTCTTGCCTCCACATCCCAACGCTCTACATGGACTCGGGTGGGAAGATCCACTTGAGACTCCTGGGACTGCTTGGGATAGACTCCCAGCCATTGCAGGACTTCTCTCGACCTCTCTGGATGTGGAGATGCGTTTAGTGTTGCATGTTTGCATAGGGTAGCGATGTATTATACTGGTTGTTAAACTTCTCAAGGTTTCAGGTACCCATGGGGCATGAGAAACTTGTTTTGTGTTATGCTGGGGGGAAAAGAACTGGTCACTGGGATAGGGGGAGGGAGATGGAACCCATTGTCATCTGCTCTCAACTTGCAGACGGGGGGTATCTCTGCACGGTATAGGTAAATATCTTCTAGCATGGGGAACCGGGTGGAGCTGGGTAAGGGGTTAGCTTTACCATGACCTGTTGTTTTGACAGGCAGATGGTACAGCTGGGCGGGGGGGACGGGTGGGAGGGGAGAGAGTTCCATATAAGATGGCTTGGAGGGGAAGGGAAGGGGGGGGAGGATTTTATGGATATCCATTGAAGATGGGGATTGGGTATGGTGGGGATGGGGACTGTCTTCGCGTGTTGCCAAAAGTTGGGGCAGTGAGAGAATGTCTCCATTGTATCAGAATACTGGTTTTGCGGGGTGGGGGGCCTATGGCGGCAAAATAAGTTGATTATCTATGTTGAAAATAATTTCTCTGAATGTAAAGGGTCTCAATTCTCCAGGAAAGCGTTCCTTGCTGTTTGCAGAATTGAGATCCTTGGGAGCGGATATGGTATTTTTGCAGGAGACACACCTCCATCCCAGCAACCAAGGGTGGTTAAAACGCCAGCCTTACCAAGAGGTCTGGGTTGCTTCCGATGCCAAGGGACGAAAGAAGTGTGGTGTCGCCGTGCTCTTTCACCAGAGCCTGTCCCTCAGGGTTGAAGATGTTAAAAGGGATATTTTGGGACGGTGGCTCTTCTTGAATGTACACCTGGAAGGTCGTCTGTTAACGTTGGCCAATGTGTATGCTCCCAATGCTGGCCAGGTGTCCTTCTTTGTGCAGCTTAAAGTGCATTTGGCAGAGTTTGCAACTGGTCCTATCATCTTGGGTGGGGACTGTAATACTCATCTTATCCCTCATTTGGATTCGACGGGTAAAGCTGAGAGGGGGCCACAGGGGCCTAGTAAAGCGCTGCGGACCTTAATGTGGGATTTAGGCTTGAGGGACGTTTGGAGAGATATGCATGAGGGGGAAAAAAGCTATACGTACTATTCGCCGGTTCATCAGGTCCACACCCGTATAGATTATTTTCTATTAGATCAGGGTTTGATGAGTGAGGGGGTCGAGGCTGGGCATGGGACGCTGACGTGGTCGGACCATGCTCCGTGCTGGATCAGCCTACCTGCATCTTTTTACGATGACCAATCTCGACTCTGGCGTTTAGATTCTCGTTTTTTGCGGCGACCGCAAGCTGTTCAGGATCACAATCTTTTTCTAAAAGACTTTTTTGAACTAAACGACACCAGTCAGTTCCCCTTGCCAATGGTGTGGGAAGCCTTTAAGGCTACCACGCGGGGCCGTCTGATAGCAGAGGCAGCCCGTACTCGGCGGGTCTGGTGGCAGGAGAGCTGCCAACTGGTGGTAGAGTCTCGACGTTTTCAACTGGAGCATGCTCGGATGGGCTCTAAGCGCGTTCTGCGTCAGTGGCGGGCAGTCCAGGCTAAGCTGGGGGCCTGTCAGCAGCGTAACTTGGATAATATGCGACGGAAAGTGCACCAAACGTTTTACGAGCAGGGGAATAAGGCTGGTCGGTATCTCGCCCTACGACTCCGTCAGCAACACACCTCGAAGGTAATTCGTGAAATTCACGATTCTCGGGGGTGTAAGTGGTTGATCTCCAGAGAGATACGCAAAGTCTTTGCTGAATTTTTGGAGCGCCTGTACAGAGCTGAACCCGTTGACCTGCATCAGGTGCAGGAGTATTTGCGGTCAGTTGCTCTGCCGCGGCTGACAGACGTGGATGCTGCTCACTTAGATGCTGAACTTACCGTAGAGGAGGTGGAGACAGCAATCCAACGGTTGAAATCCGGGGAGGGCGCCGGGCGCGGATGGCTTTCCCGCTGAACATTATAAAAAATTTAGAGTGCAGCTGGCGCCGACTTTGACGGTGCTTTTCAATGAAGTGTTGAGGGGGGTATCACTGCCCCCCTCCCAGCATGAAGCTATTATTGCTATGATACCTAAGCCGGGTAAACCCCTACAGGAGGCAGCTTCTTACCGCCCAATCTCCTTGCTCAATACGGATGTGAAAATCCTAGCTTATGTATTGGCAGCCCGACTGAATCGGATCTTGCCGGCTTTAGTACACTCCGACCAGGTCGGGTTTGTGCCTGGCCGACAGGCGGCGGACAATATCCGACGGATGCTTCAGGTTATCCATGCTGCGCAGCAGGACCCCCAACCGGCGATTTTGGTAGGAGTTGATGCTGAGAAAGCTTTTGATCGCGTTAGCTGGAGCTTCCTGTGGAGTGTCCTCGATGTGCTGGGGTTTGGCCCTAATTTTCAACGTTGGGTTCATAGCCTGTATCACGAGCCTAGGGCACGTGTCCGCATTAATGGGGGTCAGTCTGCAAGTTTTGCCCTGGAACGGGGCACCCGGCAGGGGTGTCCCCTATCGCCATTGCTCTTTGCGTTGGTGATGGAACCCTTGGCACAGCGGTTTCGCGCTCACCCCGATCTACTGGGTGTTCGAGTGGGCTCAGCGGAATATCGGATAGCTCTTTTTGCGGATGATATAATATTATCCCTGGCGGATCCGATTGTATCTCTCCCTATTGCTATGCAACTTTTTGCCGCCTTCTCTCGAGTTTCAGGGTTTCAGATCAACTACACTAAATCTGAGATCCTAAATGTTGGTGTCTCCGACGTGGTCTGCACACACCTGCGGGCAGCATATCCCTTCCGTTGGGTCACGGGTACGCTATGCTATTTGGGAGTGAATCTAACGGTTGACCGTGCGGCTCTCTATAAGGAAAATTATACCCCACTCCTTCAGCGGGTTAGACAGGATCTTGAGTCTTGGACTGGGCTAATGTTGTCCTGGTTTGGGCGTATTGCAGTGGTTAAGATGGTGGTTCTTCCGAAGTTCCTTTATCTTTTTCAGGTGCTTCCTATCCCGCTTCCGCGGGGCGCTTTGGCTGCTTGGCAGGCCCTGCTGATGAAGTTTGTTTGGCGATTCCGTCGACCCCGCATAGCACGTCGAACTCTATATATGCAGACCCGTCGTGGAGGTATGGGGATGCCCATCCTCCAGTGGTATTATACGGCGGCGCAATGTCGTGCAGGAATGGAGTGGATGGACACTAACAGTCCCAAACGCTGGGTTCAGTTGGAGCATTGTCTCTCGGGGGGGGGGGGGGCGGGGCTGGGAGATAGGCTGTGGCTCGGTTCTGGTTTGCAAGGGGGCCTGCGCCCAGACAACCCCTATATTCTGCACACTCTCCAGTGTTGGGATAGGTCTTTTCGGTCTCAGCGGACAGAGTTGACTCCCCTAGCGCCCATTGTGGATAACACTTTGTTTCCCCCAGGGATGAGTGATCCGGTGTTCCGAGTGTGGGGGCATAGGGGGGCTTAGCTGAGCTGGACACCTGTTTGATGAGGGCCGGCTACGCTCTTTTCGGGACCTTCAGGAAGAGTTTGAGCTGCCGGATCGTCATGTCTTCCAGTATACGCAAGCGGTTCATTGGGTGCAGGCTCGGGCTGTTCGCTCCCAGGTTGCTTGTGACTTGTCCGATGTTGAACGTTTGTGTGAAAGGAGCACCACTACAAAAGGTCTTATTGCTGCCTTGTATGCTCAGCTGCAGGGGTGGCATTCGGGCCTCGGGAAGCATAGAGAGCAGTGGAATCGCGACCTGACTCTTCATTATTCGGAGCAGCATTGGGAGCAGGTTGAGGGTAGGTTGTGGAGAAGCTCGGTGGCAATTAATGCCCGTGAAACGAACTATAAAATTCTCTATCGCTGGTATATGAACCCTGAGCGGATTGCGCATGCCTATCCTGGGGCCTCCACCTTATGCTGGCGGAATTGCGGACTGAAAGGCACCTTGACGCATGTCTGGTGGTTCTGTCCTCGTATTAGCACCTTCTGGAGGGGGGGATCCAATATCGCTTGAAACAAATGGTTGGGCTGCACATTCCCTGGGATCCGGGTGTTTTTCTTTTTGGTGTGAGTGTTCCGGGAGCCCGAACCCCTCAGCTAGCTTTGATTCGGCATGGTTTGAATGCGGCCCGGCTAGTGCTAGCGGCGGCTTGGAAGCAGACCCTGGCACCCTCCTTTTCTAATTGGTTGGAGTGGATATGGGACACGTACGCCATGGAGCGAGGGGTGGCGGTTGACAAACTACGCCTGCCTCAGTTTGAACGAGTATGGGACGCCTTTATTTTGAAGTACAGTTCTTGAAGGTCCTGGGGCCATCTCTGCTCCCTGGCTCTGCTGGCTAGGCGCATCCATGAGAGGTGTTGTCTTTGGGCATTTCACCCATTCCGCAGGACCCCATATGGCGATGCTCTCTCACTGCCCTTATTAAGTTTGAAGAGTCTGAGAGGAAGGCGGGGGGGGGGGGAGGGTGGCTAGGGGGATTAGGGGAGTTTGGGTGGGTAGCTAGTGGTGGTGGGTAGGGTGGTTTGGGACTGATACTGCGTAGTCCGCAGGGAGTAGGGGATTTCAACAACCATAAAAATACCATAAAAATACAAAAAAAAAAAAGGCTCAGTGTTTTGCTTGTGAGTTCTCACTTGTTTATTTATTGTTTATTTATTGCTTGTTTATGTATTTTGCTTGCAACTTATGATCTTACTGTCTCTCTGTACCTTTGTGTTGCCTTTTAATAAAAAAAAAATAAAAAAAAAGGATATAGCGTTATTAGAAAAGGTACAGAGAAGAGTCACCAAAATAGTAAAGGGATGGAATGATACCCCTATGAAGAGAGACTAAAAAGGTTAGGGTTCTTCAACCTGGAAAAGAGACAGCTGAGGGGAGATATGATAGAGGTCTAGAAATTAATGAATGGAGTGGAACAGGTAAACGTAGATCGATTGTTTACGCCATCAAAATATAGAAAGACTAGGGGGCATGCAATGAAGCTACAGGGTAACCTATTTAAAACTAATAAGAGAAAATATTTTTTCACTGAACGTGTAATCAAACGCTGGAATTTGCTACCGGAGGATGTAGTAAAAGCTGTTAGTATAGCCAGGTTTAAAAAAGGTTTTGACAAGTTCCTGGAGGAAAGGTCCATAAACCATTATTAAAAGGGACCCAGAATATCTACTGCTTGACCCAATACAAGCATTGCAGAACCTGTGTCTTTTAGGGAAATTGCTAGGTACTTGTGACCTAGATTGGCCACTGTTGGAAACAGGATACTGGGGTTGATGGTCCTTAGTCTGACCCAGTATGGCATATCTTATGTTCTTATCTTAGTGCCCTTTATGCATCAGGAGGGGATGCGCAGGGGCAAGTGGTCTGGCTCACAGAGCAGGTGGAGCAATGAGATCTCTACACTTAATCTCTATGGGCCCAATTCCATCCCGAACGTACAAGCTCTCTGTGCACCTGGCCGTATCCGGACGCACAGATGTATGTTTATGTTTATTTAAATTTGATATACCGCTCAGGCCAAAAGGCATTAGAGCGGTTTACAATAATATATCCTTCAAGGAAATAAGAAAAGAACGCCATTTATTTGATAGGACAGAATAAGGGACAGAGATAGTCAGACAGATAAGAGAGAGAAGAACACAGAACAGTAAAGTTACCATGATATATGGACACAACAACCCAGACCATGTCATCAGCGAAACTCCAGAAACAGACGCCACGGACCAACGCCTAAGGGCCACGCCAAAGGGCCCTCTGGCGAGGCCTGCAAGGCGCGGGCACGCCCTTGAAACGGCGGTTTTTATGCTGTTAGACATGGCAGCTGATTGGTGGCTTGTGGAGGAAGGGGGAGCTCCTGCTCTCACCCCCGGTAAGATCACTGCTCTCCCGAAGCCCTTGAAACGGCGGTTTTTATGCCGTTAGACATGGCAGCTGATTGGTGGCTTGTGGAGGAAGGGGGAGCTCCTGCTCTCACCCCCGGTAAGATCACTGCTCTCCCGAAGCCCTTGAAATGGCGGTTTTTATGCCGTTAGACATGGCAGCTGATTGGTGGCTTATGGAGGAAGGGGGAGCTCCTGCTCTCACCCCCGGTAAGATCACTGCTCTCCCGAAGCCCTTGAAATGGCGGTTTTTATGCCGTTAGACATGGCAGCTGATTGGTGGCTTGTGGAGGAAGGGGGGCTCCTGCTCTCACCCCCGGTAAGATCACTGCTCTCCCGAAGCCCTTGAAACGGTGGTTTTTATGCCGTTAGACATGGCAGCTGATTGGTGGCTTGTGGAGGAAGGGGGAGATGTAGTTGCGATTCTGACCCCGCGGGGCACGTCTAGCACCGCGGGATCAGAATCATAAACAGACCTTTACGTGCAGGCCAGGACCGCGATTCTGCCCGGCCAGAATGTACAGGCCTTGCCTGACTAGCTCAGTCTGGGCTTTACAATGGAGCCATGGCACCGCAGCTCCATTGTAAAGCTGAAATCCCCGGCCTCTGGCTCCTGCAATGCTTTTCCCGCAGCCAGACCCCCCATCTGGCCTCCTAAGCCAGGGTTGGGCTGCAGGGAATGTCCTCGGGCTCCCCCTGCCCTTTCCGTGCCATGGGCCCACCATCCCTCAGTGACTAGGGAACTTATTCCACCTCCGAAGTGGAGTAAGTTCCCTGTTCAAGTCACCAGCCCTGGACGTACAGGGCCGACATTAGAATATGCCCTGTATGTCCGGGGCCAATGATTGCCCACTGCCCGCCCTAACGCTGCCCCTGATCTGCCCCTTTCCTACCCCCATCTAACTTCCCCGTACAACACGTGGGGAAGGATGACGGGGCTGGGAAAGGGCACAAATAGTGGAGATGGACGTATCAACGGGATGTCCATCCCCTCTATTCGTGGCTCAGAATGACCTCTTAAGCACCTAAAGGGGAAAAAAGGTTCCTTTTTTAGGGATTGGGTGGGTGAATTTGCTAAAGTGGCAATAGGGGACTGGGAAATGGCAGGAGACATGAACCACACTTTGGGGGAAGCAGATAGATCTAATTATAGAGGCAAGGTACGTAAATTGGAGGGGAAAGAATTGTGAGTTTTTATGCAAAAATAGGTATTGGTAGACCTTTGATAGGAACAGAAGCGGGCCTGCAGGAAGTATACATGTATTCTCCTAGGACGGACACCTATTCTATAATAGACTACATACTGATATCCCAAGGTAGCACTGGGAGATCTGCTGGGATGGGAATTCAGCCAGAGGTGCTCTTTGATCACGGGATAGTGGATGGGTAATGGAAACCACGAGGACATCAGGGGAAAGCTGATTGGTCAGGGTGGAGAGCGAATGTGGGTCTCCTTCACAAGGTAGAGATGGTGAGGAAAATAAAGCAGGACTGGCAGAACTATTTGAGAGTTAATGACACTAGAGAGGTATCAGATGGGGCCTTGTGGGATGGGGGGGGGGGGGTGGGGGGACAGCATTCCTTAGGGGGCCCCTGATTCAGATTGCCTCACAGCATAAGAAAGACAAGAAATGACAGAAGGCAACATTGCTACAACAGATTGGGGAGTTGCAACTAAAGCACAGATGGATGAGGAAGAGGTCAGTATTGCACTGACTGATGGCAGCCTGGGCATAGTTACATACACTGGGGGCAGAGAGGATAGCAAGTCTACTTAGGCTTACAAAATATCATTATATGGAGCAGGGTAATAAAGTGGGGAAACTCCTAGCATGGCAGTTAAAGAAATAGCGAGTGCACAGGTTGGTGGCAGAGGTGGACGGACAGGAGGGGTGGCAGGATATGTACAACCAAGGGGATATGTGAGGCTTTTCATGCCTTCTATGAACAGTTATACACATCGGAGTGCCGGGCTCATATGACTCTCCCAAGTTTAGACTGAGCAGTGGCAGAACATCTGGGGAGGGAGATTACTGCTCTGGAGGTGCGGGAGGTGATTAAAAATGTGCCAGGCGGGAAGGTAGCGGGGGAGGTTGGTTACCCCATGGAATTTTATCAGGCGCTCCAGGAGGAGATTGCCCCGGTATGGCATTTTTTTTTAAAAGCTCTTCAGGGATTCCCGGGGACTATGGAGAAGGCCAACATTATAGTACGTATTGCCCAAGGAGGAGAAACCACGTAATCAGTTTAGCAGCTATAGGCCCATAGTGTTAATTAACTGCAATGCAAAATTGTTTGCTAAGGTGTTGGTCCAGCAGCTTGAGGATATCTTGCCCCGGTTGGTTTACCCAGATAAAAAGGGAGTTTGTTGAGGGTAGGTTAAAATGTGATAATGTGAGGCGGGCACCAACCTGATTCACGTGACATGCGAGCCGAGAGTACCAGCGCTTTGTGTGATGCTTGGTGCAGAGAAAGCATTTGATTGTGTGGATTGGGGATTTCTCTTCCGAATGCTTGAGAAGTTTAACTTAGGCGCAAGGTTTATATAGGGTATTAAGGTTCTATATCTTTCCCCCAAATCTAGAGTACTGGTTAACGGCTCACGTCAGGTTGAACCAGGGTATTCATCCGGTGAAGGTGGGGGAATCTGAACACAAAATTTTACTCTATGCAGATGATACACTGGTGTTTATGACTAGGCCACGTGAATCTCTCTTCAAATTCTTGCAGGAGAGCCATCAGTTTTAGCAAGTTAACCTTTAAAGTTAACCTTAGCAAAACCGAGGCATTAAACCTGAGGGGACTGTCAAGGGGCTTCTTCCTAGGGTTCCTGTTCCAGTGGGCAGAGCATAAAATCAAATACCTGGGGGTATATATATCAGATGGGATCCAGGGGATCCCTTTAGACATAATTTTGTCCCTCTAATGGCATAGTTGGAGGGAATGTTCCAGCAATGGATGGACTTGCATTAGAGCTGGCTGAGGCAGATAGCTGAGTTGAAAATGAATATAAGAACATAAGATATGCCATACTGGGTCAGACCATTCTTCTTGCCTTTACTAACGCTCTTCACGTAGCTCACGATCGGGGTGATATCTCGGTGGCGGTTGCTCTTGATCTATCTGCAGCTTTTGATCTTGTGGATCACTCTCTTCTTCTTTTTCGTCTTCAAGAAGGGTACTTCATTGGTTTCACTCCTTTCTGTCCTCACGGTCCTGTTCTGTCCTTTCCTCCTCCCCATCTATCCCAGCTTCTGACCCTTTTCCTCTGGTGTGTGGTGTCCCTCAGGGTTCTGTTCTTGCCCCTCTTCTTTTCAACCTCTTTCTAGCTCCCCTCACTCTCCAGATTCAGCAAACTGGGATTAGCGCTTTCTATTACGCTGACGATATTGTACTTCTCCACCACACTTCTCCTTCTCACCCGGATCTCTCTCCTCTTAATTCCTGTCTTTCTATGGTTGCTGATTGGCTATCACAAAACTGCATGCATCTTAATCTTACAAAAACCACTGCTATCTGGTTTTCCCGTGGTGATCCTCCTCCCCTCCTGGCCCCTTCTTTCTTAGGTTCTCCCATATCATTGGTCCCCTCCTTCCGCTATCTTGGGGTCATTTTCGACTCTCACCTTTCTTTTCAAGACCATATCTCTCATGTCACTAAAACTTCCTTCTTTTTCCTCCATCAAATTCGTGCTATCCGTCCGTTTCTTACTTCCTCTGCGCTTGTCACATTACTTCTCTCTCTGGTTATATCTCGTATTGACTTCGCAAACTCTCTTTTTCTTGGTCTCTCTAAATCACAGTTATGTCGTCTTCAGCGCATTCAGTATACAGCCGCTCGCATTGCCACTCACTCTTCCATTCGCGATCATGTTTCACCCCTGCTTTCCCATCTTCACTGGCTCCCTTTACCATATCGCTTCCACTACAAACTGCTTACGTTGGTTCATCGAGCTTTTCATACCAACACTCCGCAATATTTAGCTGACCTTCTTACTTATCACACTCCCAGACGCACTCCTCATCTCAATCGTCTCACGCTTCCCTCCCCTTCTCTAGCCCATTTACAATCCACCCGCTCCTCCGCCTTCTTTTTCACAGCCCCTGCCCTCTGGAACTCTCTCCCTCCCGCCCTCCGTCTCGAGCCTCAGCATACTATTTTTAAATGTAACCTAAAAACCCACCTCTTCTCTCTTTCTCTGGACCTTCCCTCCTCTTTTGTGTCATCTCCTTCCCTTTAATTGTTGTGTTGTGTTCTTTAATTCCCCCCGCTCTATACTTGAAATTGTAACTTCTTTTCTTCTCTTCTGGCTATTGTCTTGACTGTTTTTATACAATTTTATTTGTTTTTATATTGTACACCGCTCTGATCTTTTTGAATGAGCGGTATATCAAATTTTAATAAACATCAAACATCACCAAGGTCCATCAAGCCCAGTATCCTGTTTCCAACAGTGGCCAATCTAGGTCATAAGTAGAAACATAGAAACATAGAAAAATGACGACAGAAAAAGACCATATGGCCTATCTAGTCTGTCCTTCCATATCAACAACTTCAACAGTCCCCTTTTTTCCTTTAGAGATCCTCTGTGTTTGTCCCATGCTTTTTTGAAATCAGATAGCGTCCTCATCTCTACCACCTCCACTGGGAGACTATTCCACGGATCCACCACTCTTTCCGTAAAGAAATATTTCCGTATATCACTCCTGAATCTATCCCCTTTTAGCAGAACTTGCTTTCAATCAAAAGAGGCTCTCCCCCTGTGCATTATGTGCTACACTGAGGTATTTAAACGTCTCAATCATGTCACCTCTATCCCGTCTTTCCTCTAAGGCAGAGGTACTCAAATCCAGTCCTGGAGGGCCGCAAACCAGTCAGGTTTTTGGGATAACCCTAATGAATATGCATGATATAGATTCAGATACAATGGAGGCAGTATATGCAAATATAATTCATGCATATTCATTAGGGCTATCCCAAAAACCTGACTGGTTTGCGGCCCTCCAGAACTTGATTTGAGTACCTCTGCTCTAAGGTGTACATATTAAGATCCTTAAATCTGTCCTCATATGCTTTATTATGAAGACCACTAACCATTTTGGTAGCCACCCTCTGTACTGACTCCATCCTGTTTATATCCTTTTGAAGGTGTGGTCTCCAGATGACATCGCACCGCACACAATACTCCAAATGAGATCGCACAAAAGACTTATACAGAGGCACTATCACCTTCTTTTTTCTGCTAGCTATTCCTCTCCCTATATACTGTAATGTAGTGGATCTTCCAGAAGCTATGGATCTGGGTGAAGCTGAAGGAAGTGTGTCTGAAACTGACAGCATAGAAAAGCACATGGCCCAGGGTTGCCATGAGCAATGTAAACAAAGAGTGTCACGAGGGGAGAGAACACGCCCAAACTGCAAACAAGCCCCGAGCTCAGTGTGTAATGAGAGGCAGCTGGATGAGGGCGGGGTGCAGTTAAGCCCTAGGACACACGCACATAAAAATTACTCACCTGAGGATAGGAGGAGAACAGCAAGAGGGAGAACAAGGAGAGCAAGAACAGGAACAGGAAGGAGAGGACTCAGAACCAGGAGGAGTCTCAGCAGGAGAGTTGATGAGAGACCCAGCTGCAGGACTGAAGGAAGCCTTGGTCGGAGGACTGGTTGGGGAACCAGTTGGAGAAAGGGACCAGAGGAAAGTGTCCAAGTTGAAAGCTGCAGGTCCAGTGAAGCAGAGACGTCCTGGTCAGAGGACATTTATATGTCAGAGAGAAAGCAAAGGGTAAAAGGAAGGAGAACGCAGCCGTGCTGTGAAAGCCTTATTGACCCAGCTGTGCTGAGAGGTTCCTGTGTGAGAAAGCCGGAAGGTAGGCTGTATAAACCTTATAGCAGAGAAACTGAATGTAAAAGTTTTCCCTGTGACTGCCAGAGTTTGTGGGGCTCTCCTATAGCAATCTCCAGTATATGTGGTAATCTTCCACCCTGCCCTGTAGCAACGGGGGAAGGGAAGTCTCGAGGCAGTGAAGAGAGACTGTTCTTTGGAGGGACGTATAATAATCCACAAGAATACTTAGCTGGAGGTGAGTGTGAAGAAATGCCAATAGAATTTCTTATGGAACAAACCCCAGAAGAAGAAATGGATTGTACGCTGTCTGTAGCAGACCATGTCACGTCTCTATGCTAGAATAGCTGTTTAAGAGTTTTGGTGAAACAGCACTGAAAGCAAGAGAGTTTGCCTTTGAGAAAAGGGACTGCTGAAGTTACGTTTGTGTTCAACTAATTGTTTATGTGAGCTGAAGATAGAAGCTGTTTCTGTTTCTGTTCCTGTTTCGTTTCATTTTTGGTACCAGAAGTATGGTCATTTTTGTTCTTGTTTTTCTTGCAATGAATCCACCCGGAAGGGGAAATAAAATCCTGTCTTTTGCCTAACTCCACTCGACTACAACTCATTCCTTGCTTAGTAAGAGGAACTACAATACCCAGAAGGCAGTGCAGGGCCAACTGCACTATCATTCTTGCTAGGTTTGGACACGCCCAGGCTGACCTACCCCCATGCTTTTGCCTCTGGGGAGGGTTACTGGTGACAATACCCAAGCAGTTCCTTGAAATCGAGTCGACACAACGCTGTGGTTTCTGGTCACTGAATCTCCCGGCCCTTCTTCAAAACCACGATATTTCACTTTACTACTATTGACCCATGCCACCCATGAATACACGTACAATATCCACTCGAGTTTAAATATGGTATATAATAAAAGCATATTCATAGTATAATGTTGACTGTACATAGTTATCCCTGTTATTCCATGTTATATATTCCCTTGTTCTCTGTAAACTCGATGTTACCTGTACACATTGCAGTATGTTTTGTTCAATGTACACCGCACTGATTTTAATAGCGCGGTATATAAGAGATCTAAATAAATAAATAAATAAAAATGACGTATTCAAAGGGTTTTGTTCTCAAACTATAGAAGGAATACAATGGGAAGATCCTGTTACTGGACAGGTTTTTTATAGCATGACTTATACTACTTTTTCTTCTTCCTTTGTAGTGTATATCCTGATTTGTCCTTGTAATAAGCTTTATGTGGGCCGAATGATCAGACCCATACATAAAAGATTACAGGAACATTGATCGCAGTTCATTTTGAAGGTAGTAACTGCACCAGTTGCTCAGCATTGTGTAGAACATCAACATGCCTTTCAGGATTTATGCTGGCGCATAATAGATCAGATTACGGAAAGAACCCACGGTGAGGATCGGAAGTCCTGTTTACAATACAGAGAACAACAGTGGATCTATAGGCTACGATCTGTGCAACCTGGAGGTTGAAACTATCACAGGATTGGTGGAGTATGTTGTGATGTATCAGTGACGAATAATGATTGACAGCCACTTCCCTGGAGACGGAGGTTACCACATGATCTTGTGTAAACGTATAAGAAGAGGATATCGGCGTGACGCTTTGAATATGTCATTGGTTTTGATGAAGGGCCGGGAGATTCAGTGGCCAGAGACAGCGTTGTATTGACTCGATTTCAAGGAACTGCTAAATTGTGACGTTCTGGGATGGTATGGTTGCGATTTAATAGATTGAAAAGGCAGATTATGAATGAGTTTCTCAGATATGGAAATTTTAGGATACTGACTGCTGCTTTCCGGAAGTACAAGGAGTTGAGCTACCATAAGGATTCAGGAGCTCCGCCGAATATGAGAAGGCTCTGGCATTAATCCTTTCATATGGAGAGCTAAGTATCTTTGTTTTCAATATATGCATCGCATACTATGACTTTTTCCTGAGTGACATTATTATTATCCCTTGGTTTGTGGTGAGGGATGACTCCCTTTATAAAAGATTAAAAAGGAGCATAGTACCACAAGAAAGAGTTTCTTTCAAGGCATAAGCTACAACAAAATTAGTTTAATTTAGCTTTGGAAGTACTTTAAAAATTGGTTAGGTTTAGTTTTGGAAAGCACTTAGGAGAAAGGGGTAGAGTTTATCCTTTTTTTAGTAATAAGTTAAGGCGGATGAACTTTTCTGGTCTCTAGATAAAAAGTAGGTAGTATATTACAGCACCAGCATTTATCAGCTTGCAAAAGTCCCTCTTTCCGAATTTTCATGGGAGTCCAAAGTGCAAGATGTGCCAGGAAGAACATAGACTGACATAGAAACAGAAATATGATGACAGAAAAAGATCACATGGCCTATCTAGTCTGTCCTTCCATATCAACAACTACAACAGTCCCCTTTTTTCCTTTAGAGATCCTCTGTGTTTGTCCCATGCTTTTTTGAATTCAGTTACTGTCCTCATCTCCACCACCTCCACTGGTAGACTGTTCCACGGATCCACCACTCTTTCCGTAGAGAAATATTTCCGCATATCACTCCAGAATCTATCCCCCTTCACCCTCATCCCATGTCCCCTCATAGCAGAACTTACTTTCAATGGAAAGAGGCTCTCCCCCTGAACATTTATGCCATGGAGGTATTTAAACATCTCTATCCCGCCTTTCCTCTAAGGTGTACATATTAAGATCCTTAAGTCTGTCCTCATATGCTTTATAATAAAGACCACTAATCATTTTAGTAGCCACCCTCTGCACCGACTCCATCCTGTTCACATCCTTTTGAAGGTGCGGTCTCCAGAATTGAACACTATACTCCAAATGAGGTTACACCAAAAACTTATACAGAGGTACTATCACCTCATTTTTTCTGCTAGCCATTCCTCTCCGTATGCACCCAAGCATCCTTCTAGCTTTTGCCATCGCCTTTTCTGCCTGTTTAGCTACTTTAAGATCATCAGACACAACCACGCCTAGGTCCCGCTCTTCTTTAGTGGACAAAAGTACTTCACTCCCTATACTATATTGCTCCCTTGGATTACTGCAGCCCAAATGTATGACCTTACATTTTTTAACATTAAATCCCAGCTGCCAAATTTTAGACCATTCTTCAAGCTTAGCTATATCCCTCCTCATGTTATCTACACCTTCTTGGGTGTCTACTCTATTGCAGATTTTGGTATCATCAGCAAAGAGGCAAACCTTACCCGACAGCTCTTCCGCTATATCACTAACAAAAATGTTAAAAAGAATCTCAGGATAGTCTGTTGGATAGCGTGGGTCAAAAATCACTTTGCCAAAAGTCATTCCAAATTACATTATCGTTTGACACACCTGAGTCCACTTCCCAGACCTTATATAGGCCTGTTAAAGGCTGCAAAGTGCAGCATTTAGGATCGTATAAAATCCTGAGATAAGCTGGCCCTCTAATAGGTATTTAGAGCATATGTTTTAAATGTCTTCTTCATAACATAAGCTTTTTTAATCAATACCACTGATTGTAATAAAGTGTGAAAGCTGTATTCATCAAAAGGCTGTAGATTTTATTTATTAGTCTTTAATGCACACCTTTCCAGCAGTAGTTCAAGGTGAGTTACAATCAGGTAGTAACCTAGTGGTTAGAACAATAGCCTAGTTCCCGAGAGATCCACGTTTGATTTCACTGACATTCCTTTTGACCTAGGGCAAGTCACTTTACTCTCCATAGCCTCGGAAGAAAAGACCTGGCAATCTACTTCGTCATACCTTGCCGAGAAAACTCAAGGACTGCTGAGTCACCAGGCATCAGCTTTAACTTGACAGCACTTTAAAAAACAACTGTAGGTATTTCCCTGTCAGCCTTACAATCTAAGGTTGTACCTGAGGCAATGGAGGGTTAAATGGCTTACCCAAGGCCACTACCAGTGGGATTTGAACTCTGGTCTTGCTGGTTCTAGGCTACTGCCCTAACCACTAGACTACTCCTCTACTAAATTATTCACTCAGCAGGTAGAAATGAAAGAGATCCCCCTTCCATTAATTGTTCCAGAGTCCATTCACCCTGCTATCCAGGAGAGCTTTTATCCGTTTCTTTATAATCTTGGATTATACCATATAGAAATCTTCTTTGAGCTGCAGAAAGAAGCACTGATTCCTTCATCCAGCTACTTTAAGGCTTTTATTCTGTGCGATATTGGGAACTCTTCTATTAGTTTTATTGGCATACATTTTATAGGGATAGAGGCTAAAATATCCCTCTCTACCTGTGGCTTCTGGTTCCCACAACAGTTGCCCAAATATCACCAATCAAAGAATTACTTAGACAGCAGTTGCTTTATCTACAAAGACTTTTATTTCCAGCATCATGCAGAACAGCAAGGTCTGTCTATAGAAATGGCAGACAGTACTTTCTTTCTCTGTGAAGGGGAAGAAAATACTGCCCGCTCTTACATGAAAAATAATTGCCTTATATACATTTCTCTCCGTCTCAAATGTCTGTTCAGTAATCCATCATACATTCTTAAGTGTCAGCAGTGCCCTGCAACACTTTTCCCAGGGGATAATCTCCTTACATTTGTACATCTAGACCTGCACTTAGACTTGCTTATCTATACATGGCCTATGACCTCTATGCTTTTAGGTCTATTTATCTATGCATGGCCTGTGACCTCTGTGCTTTTAGGTCTATTTATCTATGCATTGCCTGTGACCTCTGCCCCTTCCTGTGTATTTTCTTCTTCTGGCACTAATTGAAACCTTCAGGGTAGGAGAGTGTGTTTATGCTCATAAGAATTGCATTCCTGGCTTAGCCTGTATTTTTTCTTGCTGAGGCTCAAATACTGCTAGGCCCAATATTTTTGCATACTCCTATGCAGAATATGGTTACCCAGAATTCTCCATAGCAAATCCTCCATAGCAGGCCACATCTACTCCTTTATACCCACATGCTTGTCTTCTGTGCCATCCATATACTGTGTAGTATCATCAGGCAAGGGTGTAGTCATATAAAGCTAATATATACATATATAAGCAGACCCAAGGCAGACTTTAAATCAAATTTCCCAACAGTCTCCACTTTTTCTTTTCCTTTTTCTTTTTTTTTATGTGGAGAGGCAAAAGTAATCCCACTAAGGGGCATTGATAACAATAACCATTTGAGACAGGGAGGGATGATCAAAAGGGGCAGCTTCTGGTACAGTTCTCGAGATACAACATACATGGCATCGGTGCTTGACGTATCATTCTTTGACAACAAGCAAACAGAATGAATAATACACAACAGGCAATAATTGCAAAACAAGCCATACTTAAAAGAATAAGAATGAAAGCTTTTAGGCCTCCTCCGAGTTTGGAATACCAGCAGACAACATTCTAAGAGAATGGAAGACATACAGCTTGCAATAATACTGAACACATCAAATATTCAACAAAGTGATGAAAAAAGCTTTGAAAATGTTACAGCAAAACTTGAGCTGGTGTGGGTATTGCAATTGCTGTAGCCCAAATGGCTTGTAGATTTTCCCAAAAGTCCCAATCAGTCTTAATAGTCTTTATTTTCAGATAATTTGGACCTGCTTCCCAGCAGTTTTTCAGGACTGCGTCGTGCGCTTCACCTGTCTCTGAAGTTTAAGTGTGGTTGAGTTCCGAGGTCTTGGGGTGGACTGTTCTATCTGGACTATGGCCAACTCCCTCTGCTGGAATCTATGGATTTCAATCGGTGACATGGTTCCAGGTCCCATTCAAAAGAGCAAAATCCAATATTAAATGAAAAGGCTAAAATATTCTAGATTAGATTTTACAATGATACAATGCAATGTGATAAACATCATTTCATCCATATTTACTTAAGATCATAACTATCTCATATGGTATCAACTGTGTCTCTCAGTTTGATAAACTTCTTATCTCTCCATCACTGAAGATTCATTTGCTGGCAGGAAATACTCCACCATACTCTTAACTGATCTTTACATATTAATAGATTAGACATTCTGCAAGTTTGGCAAGTTTCAGAATTACTCCAATTTTTATTTGTGAAAATTTGTCATCAAATCATCCCTCTTTTTACCCCTGCATGTCTGGCCAGTACACACAAAGGCAAAATGAGGCAAAAAGCATCTGGAAGTAGCACATGGCCAGTGTGGATGTTCCAAAGCATATCAGGGTGCAAAATGCACCTAGCCTGTCTCCAGGTGTCTATTTCCAATTATTGAATATGTGTTGGGGCTTAAATGACTTCCTGAATTAAAGATTCTGGAGACAGCATAGTTGAATAAAATTTGTTTACATGTTCATTAGACAGACATGTCACTCTAAATAACCTTCATCAGTTTAATGTCCATTAGAGTACCACCTCTTAATTGGCATGCTAAGAACATCAAACAATTGTTAGAAAAACTTAGTATTATGGTAAACAAATAGTATATAGAAAATATAAACTTGGATTCTTCTTAATGAATATAACAACATGAGTAAACAGTGTCTTTTTTTTTTCACCAACTTAATTGGTATGGTTCAGAAATGGACATATGTGCTCATTCAAAATAGCAATTGTCTTAAACAATCTGAATAAAGTCCCTACAGTATAAAATATTATTTTTGTAACATTTTTATAACAGTGGTCTCATTAGGACAAAGTATGGTTTTTAACAAGACAGCCACATGTCTCTCTCTCACGTATGACTAGAATCTATTGTATATACTGTTCTCAGTGAGAGTGCTGAACAAGGCAAAGTAATTAATTATCCTGAGTCTTTCATTACACTAATACTTTTGCATGTCAGGTGGAGACTTCAAAGCAGTGCTTGGGCTAGCTTCACCTTACCGGCATGCTATCTTAAGAAAAGCAAATGGACAACAGAACTAGACAGACATGTTAAAAAACAAACCTCTGTATCAGAGAAAGTGCTGTAGGAGACTTTGTCTAATTGATTCAACTTAATGTTATTTTATGTGTAAATAACTTTACAAATATTCTCATATTCTTCTGGGAACTAAGCTCCATTTTTTCTACCAAATTTGTTCTGCAAGTGTGTAAGCTAAAGTAAATTTGTATGTCATAGTGCTACAATATAGTGTATTCCTAAAATTGAAACTTAAAAAAAAATCTTTCAAAACAAAGTACACTGTGTTCTCTGGACCCCAACATATAAAATTTAAATACAGAAAAACAGATTAATTTATCCTAAAATTCAGCAACTCCTGTGTTACTGTCCTTAGTCATTAGTCATTAGCACTGAGCTTAAGAATACAAACACTCCCTTTCACATTTAGATTGAATGAAACTGGTGTCAAACTGAACTGACAGCAAACAGTAGATCTCTCTTTCTGTCCTTTAAACAAAAATTAAAATAAAAGTTACAGCTCTTTTGGATGTATGAACAATAAGTATGTCCTCATTATATAAAATTCAATTTTACTTTTAATTTTTTCTTGATCAAAACCAAACATATAATTTCTCATTCACTCAGTATTCAAATCACTTCTAAGTAGCATTGTCCTGTCAGGGCCGTCAAACCCCCACTCTAAAGGGCAAAGGACAACAGAAACAGGTTCTCCAATGCCTTGATTGTTTGATCTAACATCTGGGAGCACTTAAGCACAGCAGGCCATCTGATCAGAGTAGAGAGGCTTTCCTAAGAAACTTCAGTAAAACATTCCCCCTTGGGAAATCCCAAAAAGCAATATACCTTTCAGCTTGAGAAACACAGGAACCTTAAAAGAAAACAATTAAAAAATATTTTCTTCATAATCTTATATAAAGATTTTCTCCAACAATGTAATACTAAGTAAACATTTTTGCATCACTTGGTTACATATTTTCTTACACGGATTTTCTTTTAGAGCTATTTTTCTTAGTTGCAAAATCCAGCTGTAATCTTTTTCCTTTATTATTAATTTGATCTTAAATTTGTAAAGTCATAAGAACATGACAAAATAGATCTTGTATCAATTAGTCAAAACTAATCTTAGCATCACTACGATCTTTTATTAATCTCTGGTTAATTAGGATCTTCCACATTTGTTAACACATTCATAGAAATTCGTTCTGCATTGTGTACAACTGCCCCATGACCCATCACAGACACAGGCAGAGCCATTCAATCTTCCGACACACAGAGAACAGCAGACAAATTTCTTCTCAACTCAGATCCCAAATCCAAAAAAACAAAACCCACACATATGGATCAGACCCATCCACTGCACACAAACATGCACAGGGGAGTTTTCAGGCCGTACTTGTCTACCAGTCATATCACTGCACACAATAGCTGGCAGTTCAGAATAAAACACTGTCAATTATCTGTGCGGTCTGCTTCTAAGATTCTCACTTCAGTGTACAATACATTCAGATCCCAATCCACTAACTCAGAAAATCCATTCCATGTTACAATATATTCAGACAGACAGGAAAAAAAACTAGCTGTCTCAGCACATCAATTACTAAAGCAGATCCTGGAAGATTTTTCGTTGTTTTCAATGTTCTAAAGAAGACAGTAAGGACATGGAAGAATAGAGACAGATAAACAAACACCGCTTAGCACTTGCGTTCAAGGGACTCCGGGCCAACGGTTTTACCCTCTCCAGAGACTGGGGCATCTTACAAGCACATGAATATTGTAAAAGAAAATAAAAGCAAACAGATACGCTCTCCAGAAATTCCACACTTAGTTCAACTTAAGAAAATAATTCTAATCAGTTCAGTTCCAGGGAACATAAAATCTACTGGAGTAGCCAGTAATGACAGGACAGTGTTTACTAAAGATTAAAACTAAAAACACAGGACAGAGTTAAATGCATTATACCTAATCAGCCTACTAATCAGAATACTGAAACTGAACTAGACCCACTCCTCCTTGGTTATTTAATGCAACTGCAGTCAGCTCCGTCATTCACCTTGATCAAGAACTTGCAAAGTAATTCATTTCAAAAAGATACTTAGAAAGCTATTCTTCAATAGATCTAATTGTCACCCTCTCTGGTCTGTGAATCAAATTTCCCAACATACCAAGTACTAAGACGGAGCATTGGCTAAATCCATAGCAAAATTTAGCCCGTGCATCCCATACCTCAACACAGAAGCTATGTGGTAAAAACAGAAATATGGAAAACCCACCCTCCCTCTAATTTTGATATTTTTAGACTGTTCAGTGCTATATTGGTACATTTATTCTTCCAAAAAAATTTAGACAATGGACATAAAGGTATCATGTGTCACCAGATGACCCTACCTGCAATGATATGGCCAGCCTAGAGACGAGGTTCCCTCACTGATGACTAGAAAGGGGGAATTCTCTTCCAATGACAGAGCCGGAAAGAGGAATGTAGGTATCTGGGGTCCTTCTATGATGACATGGATAAGATATGGTCAGCTTGGGGAGGGGTTTCCCCTTTAATCATGTGACTGTCATAATACTGAGCTGGTGGGTATAGAAGTGGCCTGGTGACCATTCAAAAGTTGCCTTCTTGCCCATCCTTTGAGTGATAACAAAAGAATGATTACCATATTTGAGGTAGCATGGATTCACCAGAAGCCAATCTTGTCAGACAAATCTGATTGATTTCTGAGTCTGGGTGACCATGGAGTTGGACCAAGGAAGAGCCCTAGATGTGGTGTATTTAGATTTCAGTAAAGCCTTTGACACCGTTCCACACAGGCGACTTAAAACAAACTGAGCACTCTAGGGATTGATTCTAAAGTTACTGCTTGGGTAAGAAATTGGTTGAGTGAGAGGCAACAAAGGGTAGAGGTAAATGGAGCTCACTCTGAGGAGGAGGGGGCTACGAGTGGAATGCCGCAGAGATCTGTCCTTGGTCCGATCTTTTTAACATCTTTCTTAGTGATATTGCAAAGGGCTGTTCAGTAAGGTTTGCCTCTTTGCAGATGATACCAAAATCTTTAATAGAGTAGACACCCAGGGAGGTGTAGACAACATGAGGAGGGATCTAGCTAAGCTTGAAGAATGGTCTAGAATTTGGCAGCTGAGATTTAATGTTAAAAAATGCAGGGTCATGCATTTGGGCTGCAGCAATCCAAGGGAGCAATACAGTATAGGGGGTGAAGTACTTCGGTCCACAAAAGAAGAGCGGGGCCTAGGTGTGATTGTGTCTGATAGTCTTAAAGTAAACAGGAAGAAAAGACAACGGTAAAAGCTAGAAGAATGCTTGGGTGCTTAGGGAGAGGAATGGCCAGCAGGAGAAAGGAGGTGATAGTGCCTCTATATAAGTCCTTGGTGCAACCTCATTTGGAGTATTGTGTGCAATTCTGGAGACCACACCTTCAAAAGGATGTAAACAGGTTGGAGTCGGTACAGAGGGTGACTACTAAAATGGTTAGTGGTCTTCGTTAAAAAGCATATGAGGACAGACTTAAGGATCTTAATATGTATACTTTAGAGGAAAGGCGGGATAAAGGTCATATGATTGAGAAGTTTAAATACACAGGAGGTGAGTCTCATTTAATTGAAAGCAAGCTCTGCTATGAGGGGACATAGGATGAGGGTGAAAGGGGATAGACTCAGGAGTAATATGCAGAAATATTTCTTTATGGTAAGAGTGGCAGATGCATTGAATAGTCTCCCAGTGGAGATGGTAGAGATGAGGACAGCAACTGAATTCAAAAAAGCATGGGGCAAACACAGAGGATCTCTAAAGGAAAAAAGGGACTGTTGTAGTGGTTGATATGGAAGGGCAGACTAGATAGGCCGTGTGGTCTTTTTCTGCTGTCATGCTTCTATGTTTCTAATGATGTAATATTTTATCTGTTTTATAGTAACCCATCTGAAATGATAATTTTTCAGAATGGGCCTTCTTGAACTTTCTGCTGCTTTTGATACTGATGATCACCACCTTCTTCTCAATACCCTGTCCTCGCTTGGATTTAGGGGTTCTGTCCTGTCCTGGTTTTCTTCCTATCTCTCCCACCGCACTTTTAGTGTATGTTCTGGTAGATTGTCCTCTACTGCTATCCCCCTTTCAGTCTTTGTACTCCAGGCTCTGTCTTGGGACCTCTCTTTTTCTCTCGCTACACTCAGTCCCTTGGTGCGCTCATCTCCTCCCATGGCTTTCACTACCATCTCTATGCAGATGATTCTCAGATCTACTCTGCATCTTAAATCTCTCCAGGAATCTAGGCCCAGAGGTCTGCCTGCTTATCTGACATTAGCACCTGGATGTCTCACCGCCATCTGAAATTGAACATGGCCAAAACTGAGCTCCTTATCTTTACCCCCAAGCCCGCTTCTCCCCTTCCTCCTTTCTCTATTTCTGTGGATAACACTCAACTCTTTCCTCAGTTCGCAACCTTGGTGGTCATCTTTGACTCTCCCTCTCCTTCTCTACACACATCCACCACACGCTCATAACAAGATTGCAAGAAATCAGTCTCTGCAAAACAATTCTAGATTGGATCATATCTTACCTAACTGACCGTCAACAACAAGTTAAAATTGGCCCTCACCTATTAAGCACCTTCAAACAACGACAAGGTATTCCTCAAGGCTCAGCACTATGCTTTGTTCTTCAAAATATAATGCTATTCTCAGAAAATTTAAAGTACAATTCCATGTTTATGCAGATGACATTATGTTCTACACACCCTTCTACTCAAAATCCCCCCGACTTTGCAACCATCTCAGACTGTTTCTCAGTCATCATACAATGCTTCTGTGATGGGGTGTACGTCCTGTCACTGCCAGAGTCTTAGAGGCTCCTGGCCAGTCCCTGCTGTGGAGATATGAACCCGTCTAGGAGGGGGCCTCCTAGAGCAGCGGATGAGGACACCCAGGGGCCAAACTCCTGCTCCTTCCCCAGCCAGGAGACATAGGGCCTGGCTCCCGGACAACACCTGGGATGAGGGAGGTGGAAAGGGAAATGAAGGACTTTGCCCCCATGGAGATAGACCCCTTGGGGAGGATTGAGGGGACCCCCAGCAGGAGGAGATGGAGCTGGGAAATGATCAATAGCTAGTCCCTGAAGAGACCCCCAAAGACATTCAGCTTGTGGATAACCCGCCAGACCCGGGGTGTTAGTAGCAACAAACAATTACATGGGAGGTGGCGGGGCATCCAGGTAATTCCACAGTAGGGATGCACCCCGGCTGAATCCAAGACTTACAAGGGGGGGAATTTATTGTGATATTGGACATATATTTTTATATAAATTGAAGGACGTTGGGAAGATGTCATTTACATATTTCTGTCCTAATTTGCATAGTATTCACATTATGTATTGATACAAAAGTCCCTGGTAAGGACTACTTTGGACCCGGAGAGGGGACAGTTGCCCAGAAAGGGGGGGGGGGCAGACCCTAGTATGGGAAGGGATCCCACCAAATGTGAACTTTGGGACTATTGGATCACTCACCCTAATGTACAGGGGAACCCCAGAAATAGACCTCCTTTCTGGGGGGGGGGGAGGGAGGAGGCCATAAAGGGTGGTTCCTGGACTCTTCTTAGAGAGCGGACTAAGCCAGGACCACCACCAGACACCTGCCTGCTGGACTGGAGATGGACAATATTGGACTGGACCCGAACCAGAAGAAGTGACATCACCTTGCCTAATGGTGGTGTGAGGGGTTCTCTTCGCTGCTGAAACTACCAAAAGTGTGATAAGATCTTGTTCTAGACAGCGGAAAAATGACCACATAGGTGGACGTCGTCCCGGAGCATACAGAGAGGGTAGACCGGCGATCAGCAGAATAAAAAAGGAAGCACACAGTTTCATGGAAAGCTGCGTGTGGGAAATGAGCAGGAGAGAAGTCTGTTGAAAGCGCTGATGAAACGATCAATATCTGGCAAAATGAAGCGGCAGCTTAAGAAGGCAAGTGAGACCAGGTAACAAGCTCAAAAACGGGCAATAAACTGAAGGAAAGTGAATCATTGAAACGGGCTTGGATAGAACATAACACGCAGGACAATATGGTGGCCAGAGGGGTTTAGAGCCTCGTGGCAGCGAGAAGAGAAGAAGCGCACAGGCAGCAACAGGGTAACAGGGCAACTCAAGCCCAAGAGAAACAAAAGAGATAATAATGAGTGATTGAATGTAAGACCATAACCGTGGCCACCAGGAGGAAAAATAAAAGCAGGAGACAAGGTGGGTGACGGCAAAAGCAAATTGAGAAGCTGAAAGAGCGCAAGAACTGAGATAGAGGCCGCTTAAATTGTAAATCCCGAAGGCACCCCCAAGCACAGGCAAGAAAGATTGATTAAGGACTTTTTAAAAACAAAAAAGGTAATTTAATACCTACAGTAAAACAAGCGCAGAGGAGGAAGCGGCATCACCAACCCCGGTACTGGTGTGGGGGTTTTGCTACGGATCAACCTTCTCCAAATTCAGCAAAAGGAACCCTTGAGGGGGGAGAAAGAAAGCCGAGACAGTGGTGAAGAACCTCAGGAGAGGAAGAGGAGACAGAAGCCGGTTTGGAGGAGGGTTGCTGCAGATGGAGCAGAGCGGAATTCTTAACGGGCAGAGGCGGCGGATAAAACTGAGAGTAAAGGAGGAGTGAGCCAGAGAATTGGAGGAGTGCAGGAGCCTGAAAAGTGGCAAAAGTGCGGGCCGAAGCGGGGGGCCATTTGAAGAGCGGCAGGAGAGGGTGCTGCTGCATTGGAAGTGAGCGGCTTGCAGAGGGGCGGAGGGAGGATGAATGGAAGAAAAGGAGGCACGAAGAAGACAGCAGAAAATGGTGATCAGTGGCCGCCTGGTGAACAAGATGGAAGCATGAGCAAGCAAGAAACATGGAAGTAGAAGTAACAAAGGGGAGCAGTGCAGAGGAGGACGAAATCAGAAGGGCTTAACTACTGATGGAGGTAATAAGTCCAGGGAGCAAAGGGACTGAAGGAGTTCCACAGTGAATAAAGAGCAGCGCAGAGGAGAGTTCTGCTAAAGCAGAGAAGCCTGGTCAGTTCAACCAACAGATTGGAGATTGAGCTGGGAGGAAAAAAAAGAGAAGGGGAAGAGAAAAAAAACAAAAACAAAAACAAAGAAAAAACCCAAAGGATATCCTAAAAAAATGTTAAAGGAGCTAAGCTAAAGCAAGCATATTCATAAGTGCACAGTGACACGAAGAAGACGAAGGGGAGACAGACCAGAAGTTTAATATGTCCACGAGAAGGAAAACTATGGATCTGAGGGAGTATGCATATCAGGGTGCGGGGGCAGGCAACAGTGAGCAAGCTGCTCAGGACAATAAAAATAAAAATTTAGAGCCTGCGGAGGGACTTGTGCACCGTCACAATGTGGAGCAAGGAAGGAAGAGTTTGCAAGATATCTCTAGAGCGGAGTTAAAGGAGTGGTTCATGGAAATAAAGAAAGAAGTGCAAGCAGTGAAAATAGAGCTCAGTGAACTCATAGGAAATTTGAAAGATAATATAGCAGAGTTGACAAACACAGCGGGAAACCATGAGAATCGGTTGCAAAATCTGGAGCAGTAGCAAGAGGAACAGCAACAGGAGTATCAGGCAATCCAAAAATGGCAAACGGATATGCAATATAAATTGAAGGACTTGGAAAATAGATATTGCAGAAATAATCTGTGGAGTACCTGAGGAAAGGGAATTCCAAGACAGCACAAAGGTGGCAGCTTCAATATGTTTGGAAATACTCCGGAAAGGAGGGGAAAAAGCAAGTCCCAAGGAGATCATGCTGGATAGGGCGCACAGAGCATTGGGAGTGGCAAGACTGAATAGGCCTAGAGATGATATCATATGCTTCACTGGATATAAAATGAAAGAAAAGATTGCAATGAAAATAAGAAGTTTGGGGACATTAAATTGGCAAGGAAATCCAATAAATATATATGAGGATTTGTCCATTGGAACCTTGCAGAGAAAGAGAGCTTTGCAGCCTGTCACACAGACTTTACGAAGTAGAGGCATTAAATACAGATGGCTGCATCCGTTTAGGCTGTCCAAAGAAAGGGAAAACTTGGAGAGTGCAGACGGTGGAGGAGGCAAAAGCAGCGCTACAGGACGATGGGATCAGAACTGAGCAATCGGTCAGTAGACAAGTTACGGAAACAGGAGACATTGGAGGTGCGAAGCGTAAAATTACTGAAGATCAACAAGAACTGAAGAAGGGGAGGGGTAAGGAGAGCAAAGAGCGAGTAAAAAGATGAAAGGCTGCAAGGATGGCGAGCTTACATAAGGATTTGCTGGCAGTGGGGGACAAGGCAAAGATGAAGAACTAGAGACAATACAGTGATTTGCAGTAATTTGTTTGATAAAAGTAGTGTTCAGAATGTAAATTGTTATAGGTGCGGAAATGGGAAATGATATCTGTCTGATGGGTTTGTATAATGTGGTTTGGAGGGGGAGGGAAGGAGGACAAGGGAGGAGACATAAATGGAGAGGGAGGGGAGGAAGAGGGAGGGGTGGAGGGAGGAGGTGGGTGGAGGGAGGAGGTAGGTGGGGGAGGTAAGGGACGCACTACTCCAGCTACTCCTGGGAATGGAGGGAGGGACTGAGGGGGAAGGGGGAAGGGAGAGAGGGGAGGGGGGAGAGAGGGGAAGGGGATGGGAGGGGGGAGGGAGAGAGGGGAAGGGGAAAGGGGAGGGGGAAGGGGGAAAAGGAGGGAGAAGGGGGACAAAGAGGTCACGAAAAAGGAGAAGAGGGGAGGAAAAGAGGGAAGGAAGAATGGAGAAGAGGGGGAGGTGGGTAGGAGGGAGGGAAAGGCACGCCGGCAAATGGGGGGATTGCACTCTAAGAGATTAGGGGTTACTCCAATCAATGTAAAAGGATTGCGAACATGGCAAAAGCGTAGGCTTTTGGAAAGAGAAGGAAGGCTTATAGAGTAGTTACTCACCTGTAACAGGTGTTCTCCAGGAGCAGCAGGAATCAGTCCTCACATATGGGTGACATCGACGTTGATGGAGCCCTTGTGGAGCATTTCCCCAGCTTTCTATGAAAGCCTTTGGGAATGCAGGCACGCATGCGCGGTTGCCTTCCCGCCTAAAGGTGCCATCTTGCTTCAGTCAAATGACATAGCTAAAACAGCACACAAAAATGAAAAAATGAACTATGTACAACTGCAACTCCCAGGGGAGGGAAGTGGGTTGTGAGGACTGATTCCTGCTGCTCCTGGAGAACACCTGTTACAGGTGAGTAACTACTCTTTCTCCAGGACCAGGCACGAAGTCAGTCCTCACATATGGGTGACTCCCTAGCTCTGGGCTTCCAAGGAACCCAGGCTGAACAAGAGAACTCCCTCTAGTCCCAGCATCAAAGAAAGGCTTTTCACTGACAGAACCTCCACCGGTAGCCCAACGGAAGGCTGGAGGGCAGGAGTTGCCTAAACCTCAAAGAGATTCCAGAGTACTTCCTGGCCAAAAGCACTGTCCCTACGGGACTCCCTCTCCAGACAGTAATGGGCCGCAAAAGTCTGGCTTGAAGACCAAGCTGCAGCCCTGCAGATGTCCACCAACGGTACAGAGCGGAGGTGAGCCACTGAGGCAGCCATTGCCCTGACACGATGGGCCGTGACCCGACCCTGCAAAGGAAGGTCAGCCGCCCTGTAAGCCCAGGTGATACAGTCAGCTACCCAGGTGGACAAGGTACGCTTGGACACAGCTAACCCCAAATTATTAGGGTCAAAAGATATGAAGAGCTGAGTAGCCCTTCTATGCCCCTGCGTGCGGTCAAGGTAGAAGGATAAGGCCCTCCTACAGTCCAGGGTATGCAGAACTGCTTCAGCCTGGCTTGCATGAGGCCTAGGGAAGAAGGTTGGAAGAACCACCTCTTGGTTAAGGTGGAAGGAGGAGACAACTTTTGTGAGGAACTTTGGATGAGTCCTAAGGACTACCCTGTTCCTATAGAAGCGAGTGTAAGGCCTGTTACAGACCAGGGCCTGAAGCTCACTCACTCGCCTGGCCGAGGTTAGGGCTATCAAGAAGAGTTACTTTCAGGACAGGAAGCGTAGAGGGCAAGTAGCCATCGGCTCAAAAGGTGGGCAAGTCAGTTGCTGCAAGACCACATTCAACTCCCACTCAGGAGCAGGAGGACGGATTGGAGGCTTGAGCAAAAGCAAGCCTCTGAGAAAGCGGGACACCAAGGGGTGGACCGACAGAGATTGTCCTTCCACCAGTGAGTGGTGAGCTGCTAGGGCTGAGAGGTGGGCCCGAACAGAATTGGACTTAAGTCCCTGATTTGATAAGTGTAGCAAGTACTGAAGCACTACTGGTACAGTACAGGAGAAGGGATCCTCTGTACGTAGCTGACACCACACAGAAAACCTTTTCCATTTAAGAGCATAGGTTTTCCTAGTGGACTGTTTCCTAGAGGCTAGGACAATTTCCTCAACTTCCTGAGGTAGGCTCCAGGGAGCTAAAACTACCCTTGCAGCCTCCAGGCCATCAAATTGAGAGCTTTGAGATTGGGGTGCAGAAGGGAACCCTGATCCTGAGAGAGAAGGTTGGGTTGCAACCCCAGAGGCAGTGGGGGATCCACAGCCAGCTGAAGCAGAAGTGGAAACCAAGGCTGTCTCGGCCACCTGGGAGCTACCAGCAGGACCGAGGCCTTGTCCTGAAGAATCTTGAACAGGGTTCGGGCCACCATGGGCGTGGGAGGAAACGCATACAGGAGGCCCTGAGACCATGGGATCAGAAAAGCATCTGCCGCCAGCCGCAAAGGATGCGGTTGTCTGGAGCAGAACTTTGGCAGCTGTTTGTTCAGTGGACTGGCAAACAGATCTATGGATGGAAGTCCCCATTTCAGGAAAATCTTCTGAACCACCGAAGGATGGAAATTTTGTTTATTAACACATGCAACAGAAGAACAAACAAAAAGCAAACACAATCACCCCAACCAAGTCCCACACCCCCCCAAAACCCCCACCCCCCCGACATATCACAAAACAAATATCACAACCCCCCCGTGACCCACCTCCCCAAACCCACCACCAAACCCAGCAATCAACACACGTGCCCTCCTCCCAACAACAACCCCCAAAAAGTCCTTGTCAATGTCCGTGTCCCCTCCCCCCCCTCAGTCCAATGTCCATGCCCGACCCAACCTCCCCCTGCAAGAACACCCCAGCATAGTCCACACATTGCATCTTGCAATCCCTGAACCCCTGCCCGCACAACCCCCCCACCAGCCCAAATGTCCAACTGTCCAGTCTGTCCGACTCTCAGACACCCTCTCCCCACCCGTCCATAAACAAAGCCCCCTATCCCCCTCCCTCCCCCTTCAGACCCATCCCATCCAAACAAACACCTCAAAAACAAACCTCCCCACCCCCTCCCCCCAAACCAAATGAAAACATAAGGGCCCCCTTAGCCCATCCCCAACACAATCCCACCAAAACAAATCATAATTAATCATACAAATCAAATAACGAAATACAAAAGAAATACATAACCCGTGTACTGCCCTGCACTCCAGACAACGGAGCGGGATGCCCAGAACACAAAATGATCAAACAAACACGAACAAACAAACAGATTGGGACTGCCACCCTCTAAGGAGAAAGGGAAAGCGGACAACCGGTCAAACCCCTAAAGCAGCACCATCACACCCCCCCCACCCCTCCCCGGACTAAAACACCCCAAAATCATAATCACAACTAAACCCCACCCAAGGCAAAACTAACCCCTCCTAACACACCCCTCCCCCCAGCGAACAACAAAAAAAAACCTCAGAGTCCTACCGGGACGGGAACCCCAGCGAACCCCTCCCCCTCATGGGGGGCGGAGGGTGAGGTGACGCCACAGACGCTCCCAACGATGGACATCCACCACCCGCCTTTCGCGTTGCGCCATGCTGGACACTTCCTCCAGAATGTCCCGCACCACCTCGTCGAGGGGCAGGACCAACCCCCGGGTCGAGACATGACAGCGCGCTTGCCACAGGTGGTAGCGCACTACAGCCGTGACTAGGTAGAGGGTCCCGGAGTCCTGCCTTAGAGGAAAGGACCAGGCCCCGTACACCCACTCCGCATACGTGAGGAGGGAAAGGTCGCGCAGGTGAAGAGCAGCGGACACCAACCGGCAGGCCTCCACGTTAAAGGGGCACTGCCGGAGGAAATGGTCCATGGTCTCCGCCTGCCCCTCACACCCGGCCCTCGGACAGACCCGCTCGGCCTGTGACCTGTACTTGAGGTTGTCCCTCACGTACAAACGCCCGTGGAAAGACAACCAGGCTACATCCCGAACCTTCTTCGGTAGCCGAGGGGAGTTCAACAGCCGAAGGCCCCGCTGCATCACATCCGCCGGACAGTCCCGCAGGGCCCACCGTGGTTGATAGTGAGAGGTGAGAACCATCCGGTATAAGCCTTTTCCGCCCCAAGGACTGGGCGAGCGGGTCGGTCACCCCCCACCGCCGAATGAGCCCCACCATCACGAATACGTACGATGGGGCCTGTTCCCCTCTCCGGCGCACACGTGGGACCGAGGACTCCCCCTCCCACTGCTCCCAGAAGCGGGAGAACCATTCCCGATAGGAGGCCACCCACCAAACCCCACCCCCTTCCCTCATCCTACCTAAGTGAAACGCCATAGACAAGACTGACAAGAAAACAAGGGGGTGCAACATACCCAAACCACCCTCTGCCCGATCCAGGCAGACGATGTTGCGCTGGACAGGGTTCAAGCGGTTACCCCACAGAAAACAGAAAAAGACGGCACAGACAGACGCCTGACGGGACAACGGAAGGACGAAGACCGTGGCTACGTGCAGAAAGAGAGGAAGCAGAAACGTCCCGAGGAGTTTGATCTTCTCCTCGTACGTACACCTCCACCCCCTCCACCGCAGCACCCGACACCGTGCAGTCTCGAGACAACGGTCCCAATTGGACTCCGCACAGTCCTCCGACCCGAAGACGAGGCCCAAAACGCGGACCTCCCCCACGGGAGGAGGAAAGGGGGCGCAGGAAGGCGGGGAGGCCTCCGAGGGGCCCAACCACAGCGTCTGGCACTTGCTGTGGTTGACAACAGAATGGGCCACCTCTGAGTACTCCTCCACGGCCTCCCGCAGGGCCTCTACCCCTTCAGTGCCGTCCACGTAAACTGAGATGTCGTCAGCGTAGGCAACGACGGTCACCGGGGACGCACCAGGCGCCTCCAGGCCCCGTAACCCACCTGAGGACAATCTCCGGAGGAAGGGGTCGAGGGAGAAAACATACAGCAGGGGGCTCAAAGGGCACCCCTGCCGTACCCCCGAGGCGACACCAAATGGCCGTCCGAGCCACCCGTTAATAAACGGGAAGCTCACCCCCCCTCGGTACAGCGCCTGCACGACGAAGAGGAAACCTGCGGGGAGGCCGAAGTGCTGGAGCACCACCCACAGGTACCGGTGACTGACTCGATCAAAGGCTTTGGACTGATCCAAGGAGACCAACCAGTGGTCCCGTTGGAGCGACCGGCCTCTTTCCACCATCTCCCGGACTGTGGCGACAGCGTCCAGAACCCCTCTCCCCCGAACAGAACAATACTGGGAAGGGGACAGCAAAGCGCCCGACACCTCCACCAGTCGGTTGGCCAAACACTTGGCCAGGATCTTCCGGTCCACGTTCAGAAGAGAGAGCGGCCGCCAGAAGTCCAAGGAGCTATCGTCCTTCCCCTTGGAGAGCAGCAGCAGGACAGACTCGCGAAATGACCGCGGGAGATACCCCGTGTCCATGATCTCCTGAAACAGGGAGGTCAGGAAGGGGGCCAGCTGGGCGATGAAAGTGTGATAGAACTCCACAGGGAGCCCATCGCGCCCAGGCACCTTCCCCAACGGCATGGCACGAATCGCCCTCTCCACCTCCACCTGCTGAATCGGAGCAGCGAGTGCATCAACCTGTGCCTGGACCACAGCCGAATACACCGGGGGAAGGCCCAGGTACGTTCGGATATGGGTGAGGTCCACGGGGCGATCCCCAAACAGGTCCGAGAAGTATTCCCCCACTATCCGCAAAAGGTCCTCCTGGGAGGTATGAATGGTACCGTCCTCGCCCCGCAGGGCCATGACCTCCCGACGCTGAACCCTCTCCCTGCAAGTCCGGAAAGGGTCTGGAGTGGCGCCCCCACCGGCCGCCCCCTCGAAGCATAGGGAGGCATGGCGATCGTAAAGCAGGCCACGGAGCTGGACACGCACCTCTTCAACCTCCTCCCGCGCTGCCCCTCGGGATACCAAACGATCCAGCGACCTCCGGAGGACAGTGTAGGTGAGGTAGCGGGATCGAGCCATGGAGGTACCCCGGGAACGGAAGAGTTGTCGGGCACGCGTCTTCACCTCATCCCACCAGGCGCCACGGGAAGGAAAAACACTCAGCAGGGTCTCCTGGTCTGCGAGAAAGGCCAAGAACTCCTGGACCACCTCTGATGTTGCCAACAACTGCACATTCAGTCGCCACAGGCCAGGACCCCTGCTAAGCTCCTCGTGGTTGGCCAGGAAGGACACAGAGAGGACGCGGTGGTCCGAAAAGTCAACCGCCTGCAACTACGGAGGGGAACACTCCACCCGGGCACTCACATATATCCGATCGATACGACTCCTGCAGGTCCCATGGTAGTAGGTGAACCCCGGCGACCTAGGAAAGGCCCGGTGGAAAACATCCACGAGGTCAGCCGTCCGGGTCATCTCGGCCAAAAAGAGGCCCTCGTAACTGGGTGGGCAACCCTCCCCCCCTCGGTCCTGCAAAAAGGTGGTGGTGTTAAAATCCCCGGCAAGGACCACCAAACGGGAGGTGTGTAAGTAGGGGCGGATAACCCCGAACAGGGTCTTCCGCGCCAACTTAGACTGGGGGCCGTAGACCACCACGAAACGAAACCGATGGGGCCCGCAGTAGCCATCTAAAAGCAGACACCGGCCCTGCTCCAGTTCCCACACGTACTGCACCTGAAATCGGTTAGACGTGAACAAAACCGCCACTCCTGCGTAGGGCTGTGCCGCAAGGGACCAGTACGAAGGGCCCCACCTCCACTCCCGCTTCGCCCGATGAAGGCTAGCGAGCGAGGTGAGCCTGGTCTCCTGCAAGAAGATGACATCCAGCCCACTCGTAGAAAGAAAATCATAGGCCGTAGCCCGCGCCTGGTCTGAGAAAATGCTGGCCACGTTGATGGTGGCACACGAGAACACAGGAGTGCACGCCATGCCTATTTCGAGTGCAGTGACCCTTTCCTCCTCTTCTCACCAACCCCGGGATCCCCAGAATCCCGCTTGCAGGACAGGCCCGCGAGCTCAAACAACTCCTCCTGGTCCACATCGACCACCTCGAGGATCTCCTCCTCCTCCCGCTCGACCCTGTCACCCCAGGAGGTGCTGGCGCCCCCGGGACCACCAGGCAAAGCTGTCGCGAGGGCAGGCCCAGCCCCTACCGGAGGAGGAGGTACAAACGGGTCAGGGGTCGGAGGAATGACCTCCTCCGTGGGGTCCACCACCTGTGCAGCCCCCCCTCCCCGGACAAAGACTGAGACAATACGACAGTGCCCACCCCCGCGGGGGAGGCCAGGGCGGCCGGGTCAGCAGGGGGCTCCTGCGAAGGCCCCGAACCCAACTGCGGGGGTACAAGGCCATCTTCCCTCACCCGTCGGGCGCCAGTATCCCCCTTGATTGGAGGACCCTGACTGCGGCGCGCCTTCTGCACCTTTGAAGGTCGCCGCTGAGGAAGAGGGGCCGCCCCCGCCGCTAACCGCTCCGAGCGCCGCACAGGAAGCCCTGTTTCCACAGGCAAGCCCTCATCCGCCTCAGCCGCATCAGCGGCCAAAAAGACGAAACGGTTGATGTCCAACACGGGCTCTGCATCCAGCAACGGGGATGTCTCCCGTTTCTTCCTTTTGGACTTGCCACCCTTGGAAGGGACCGTAGTCCATTCCTCAGGTGGCACCACCCTCAACCCACTATCCTGTCGTGCTACATTAACCTCCACCACAACAACCTCTCCTCCTTCCTACCCGAATCCCCTCCCCCTGGTGGCTCCCTCGGCTCGATGGACTCCTCTGCACTAGGGCCCCCGGTCTCCTCCTGAGGGAGAGGGGCCTCCATAGCCTCCTCCCGCACAGGAGCCCGAGGTGGAGTGACGGCAACCCCCCCCGGTCCATTGTGTGACGCGGAGGGGCAGCGGGCAAAGGGGTGGCCCAACTCCCCGCAAAGGTTACACCGAATTAGCAGACACCCGGCCGAAGCGTGACCCCGTCCACCACAACGGGTGCAGACCTGCTCGGGACAGTTCATGCTCAAATGGCGGAATGAGCCACAGCGGTGACACTCGCGGGGTTGCCCAGGGTAATAGCACAAGATGCGATCCCGACCGAGGAAACCGGCCGAGGGCACGTGCTGCACCACGTTTCCCACCTCACGCAAACGGATCCTGCCCTTCCACGACCCGTCCCACACCCCTAGGGGCCCAGCGCCCTTAACCAGGGGTGCGAGAAGCACCGCATGGCGCGACAACCAAAACTGGATGTCCTGCCCTGGGAGCGACTCATTCCTGGATAGGATGGTCACAGGTACCGTCCCCTGGCGAGAGATAGGCACAACACGAAAGTCAGCCCACCCTCCCTGCCCCCTCTGCTGCTGGTATCGGTCCCAGAAAATCTCCAGCCCCCGTCTCAGCATGAAACTAACATCATATTCAATGGTGTTGTTCATGTGGATAAAGGCGTAGAGATCTCCTGGGAGAAACCCCAGCCCAAGGACCATCCTCAAGACCTGTTCCCTGGCTGGAGGGGACCCCTCCCCAGCCCATCGGATCTGCGCCACGTTGCGCCGTCGGACCTCACCCCCTACTCCTCTTTGAAACCCTCCCCCTCCTCCTCCTCCTCCTCCTCCCCCTCCTCCCCCTCCTACGGGACCATTCCCCTGGGAACCCCCCCTCCCCCCAGCCCCACCCGATGTCCCTGGAGTGGTGCCCGACCCCCTTAGAGCCTCCGCAAAGGTACGAGGGGGGGGAGCCGACCTCCCGGCTCCCAACCCCTGCCCTCCTTGATCTTCCCCTGCTGCCACCTGCGGGGGATCCTGCTGCTGGTCTGCAGGATCCACAATCTCCGCACATGGGGTGACCTGAGAACTGGGCCAGGTCAGTTCTGCCAACACTGAATCAGGGATGCTATCCCCTCCGGATCCCTGGGTGCCACCGAGAACCCCCGGATCGCCCCCTGCTGCCACCTCCAGCTGCCGAAAGGCAGAAAAGGCCCTGGGAGGGCCTGTCGGGGTTTCCAAGGCTAATTGAAGGGCATCACGGACCTGGTTCTCAGTGACACCCAAGCGACCAGAAAGCCCCCCCACACCTCCGTCCCTTGTTTCCGACCCAGCGCAAGGCTCCTGGGTCTCGGCCACCACTACCGGGGATGGACCCCGCTCCCCTCCACTCCCGGGATCCAGGGGGACCACCGCCACCCCTGACCCTACTGAGGACAAACCCTTCCCCCATTCCGAGTCAGCCACTACCTCCGTCCCCATGAGATGACCAGTCGGCCGCTCCCCCCTTCCCTCCGTCAGACCTTCCCCTGACCCACCGTCTGCTACCCCCGTTACGGCTACTGACAACAAGGCAGGACCTACCCGAGACAGCAGGGCAGATCCCCCACCCAGAGCATCCCCCAAACCTCCCCCCCCCGGCCCCCGGTCCCGCCCAGGGCCGACCGGGTTGTCAGTGCCAGACGTGGCACAGGGGTCCGGAACCACACGGCCGGTAGCCAAGGCTCCAGCAGGAAGGGCGGACGCCCCCCTGCGAGCCAGGCCTTCCTCGGCCCCCGTAGTAGACAGGACGGACAGCTGCACATCCCGCTCCGTGGTCCCAGGCCGCAAAGGCAGCTGACTGGCAATCTTTCGGCCCCCCCCGGGGGCTGCAGAGAAAAAGAATAGCAGCCCCTGTTCTGCTCCTTCCCCCCCCCAGCACCCCTCCGGCGCCAGACAGCCGCCCCTGGAAACGACGGGCGGTCATCCTGCAGCCGTCGAGGGGCTGGAAGAGCAGCCAGGACAGGGGAATCAATACTCCCAACAGCCCCCCCTCCCAGGTTCCTCCTCCTGAAGCTTTCTGCTTTTTGGTAGCCGGCGCAGAATCCACAGACCCACGACGCTGAGGGAAAGCATCCTGCAGGGAACCCCCGACCGGAGCGAAGCTTCCATCTTCAGAATGTCGGGGGAGAGCAATCAGAGCCTCTGCAGACCGCCGCTGATGCTCGTTCTGTAGGGCAGATGCAGGACCGCAGCTGTCTTCACACTTCCGGGAAGACCCGGAAGTGACATCATCTGCTGTACGGCGGCCATCTTTGGTACTGGATCGGGCTGGGGAATGCCCTGCCGACACTACCTTCAACGGGGCAAACCTCTCAGCTGTGGTGACGTCACAGCATACTCTCCGGCGGCCATCTTTGAGGATTTCTGCAGCACACACCGATGTCGGGACGGCAGGAAAACGATCCGAAACTGCCCGCAAATGAGAGAGATCAGCCCCACCGAACCCCTGCTCATTGCCATGATCAGCGTTACAGGGAACCAAGTGCCGCTGCGGGATGGGCTGTGCGGCTGCCATTTTTCCCGACGCCAGTGAGGCAGGGCGGGCTGGGACCCCATCCCCAAACTTCCAAGGTCCATCGTGCCCCGAGGCAGACAACGGGCCGGATACCACACCTTCAACACTCGGGGATGTGACAGCCAGTCTTCCTGGATCGTCCACCGGCTGCAGGTAAGCAGCGCTGAATTCAGAGAAAGCAGCAGTCTGGAATTGTGTTTTCGTTCTGTGTTCTTCACCCTGGCAGGGATAGGGCAGATAACCAGACTTTTCGATCTGACCAGCCTACCTACCCCCGGGGGCCCCCCCTGGACTGCAGCTACACCAGTATTCCACCTATCAGAGTTATAATAGATCTCTGCGAGGGACCCACAACCCTGTTGTTTGAGGTAAACGATGTCCTGGTATTTGCCCTTTAAGGCCCGCTTCACCCCCTTTCTATAGGTGGAATAGGCCACCCATTCCTCCCCGGGAATGGTGGCCTGCAGGCTCTCCAGGTGGGAGAGCTGGGCTCGCAGCTGGGCTGCCTCCTCCTGGAGACCCCGAAGCCGCCGCACCGCCGCCACAATTGCATCAGGGGCCCTAGCTGGCTGCTGGTAGGAAGGCAGGCCCGACCCCTCGTCCTCATCCTCACTGGAGGAGGTAGAGGCCTCCTCCAGGACCCGAGGCGGAGGGGGGAACCCGCCACCTTCAGCACTATACTTCTCGGTCCTCCAGGGTCTCCCCAGGGCCTCTCCCTTCTGCCACCCAGCCTCCACACCCTGCCTGGGGAGGAGACAGGAGCCTCCTCCCTGGGGTAGCGGGCCCAAACCTCCATACCTGTGGGTCCCTCCTCCCTGACCAGGCGCAGTCCTACCTGGGGGGTCCCCCTCCCTGGGTGCCGGCTGCACCAGGCTGTCATCCTCCCCAGTCGATGGCAGCAGAAGAGGCCCACCAAGCTTGGTAGGCCTCTGGGCCTGGGCCTCTCCCGCTGGAGGTGGCCCAGGGCCGGACATCCAGACACAGGTTGTGAACAGGAACTCCTCCCCAGCAGGAGCTCTGCAGAACAGGTCCTCTCACCACGACAGCCAAACAGGAAGTGGGTGGAGCTGCCACTCGTGGGGCTGCAAAATCCTGCTCAACCTGTCGGCCAGGTAGTTTTCCTGGCCAGGGAGGTACAAAGTCTTGAGGAGCATGTTGTGCTTGAGGGCAAACAAGCAAAGGTCCTGTGCTTCCTGACAAAGGAGCCTGGACCCAGTTCCGCCCTGCTTGTTCACATAAAACATGGCTACCTGGTTGTCTGTTTGAACTAGGACAGACTGATGAGCCAGGGCTGGAGAGAAAGTCTTGAGGGCTAACCGTATAGCCCTGAGTTCCAGTAGATTGATTTGCTGTGCGGCTTCCCAGGGAGACCACAGGCCCTGGGTGCACTTGCCTAGACAATGAGCTCCCCAGCCCTGCAGGGATGCATTCGTGGTCAACGCCACTGTGAACCCAGGAATCTGAAAAGGTACCCCTTGCAGCAGATTGGGTGGGTGCAGCCACCAGCTGAGGGAGTTCAGAAATTGTCTGGATACCCTTATCCTGTCTCTGAGGCTGCCTGTAGCCTGTGACCACTGAGTCCGAAGGCACCACTGTGCAGGCCTCATATGGAGCCTGGCATTGGGGGTCACATGTACTGTCGAAGCCATGTGGCCAAAAAGCCTCAGGCAGAATCTGGCGGAGACTAGTGACCTGCTGAGAAACTGGTTTGCTACGTTTATCAGTCTTTGGGCTCTGTCTTCTGGCAAGAATGCCTTTGCCAGCAGAGAGCCCAGCCTCGTCCCTATGAACTCCAAGTTCTGGGAGGGGAGCAAAGTGGACTTTGCGAAGTTTATTACAAACCCCAATCTTTGAAGAAGAGCAATAGTTCTGAGGGTGGCCTGTCGGGCCTCCTGGCACGTCTGACCTCTGATGAGCCAGTCGTCCAGATAGGGGAAGACAAAGACTCCCTGATTTCTTAGGTAGGCCGCCACCACTGCCAGGCATTTGGTAAAGACCCCGGGAGCGGAGGTGAGGCCAAAAGGCAGTACTCTGTACTGATAATGGTTTCCTCCCACAATGAACCTGAGGTACTTTCTGTGGTCTGGATGAATGAGGATGTGAGTGTACGCATTCTTTAGATCTAATGAGCATAGCCAATCTCCCTGCTGGAGGTACGGCAGAAGTGTTCCAAGAGTAAGCATCTTGAACTTTTCCTTCTCTAGGAACTTGTTGAGGTTTCTGAGGCCTAGAATAGGTCGAAGGCCACCGGTTCTTTTGGGTACCAGGAAATACCTGGAGTAGAACCCTTGACCTTGCAAGTGAGGAGGCACAAGCTCCACCGCCCTGTCCACCAACAGACCTTGGAGCTCCTGAAGGAGAAGATCTGTGTGCAGGGGAGGCCTTGGATGCTCCCCTGGAAAGTATGGAGGAGGCAGTTGCTGGAAGTGTAGGAGATAGCCCTTGTGGACTATGCTTAACACCCAACTGTCTCCAGTGATGAGTGGCCACTGGTGGGCAAACAGGGCGAGACGACCTCCTGTGCAGGGTTGGGAGAGCAGGGATGGAGAGGCTATGCCTAAGGAGTCAAAAACCCCCAACCTGCTGATTGGGAGCAGGGGCCGGAGGCTTGGGGGTCCTCTACCTACGGGGCCCATTACCCTGCCCCTTGGCTTGCTGACTCTAAGGGGCAGCTTGGGCAGCCTGGTACTGTGGGTACTGTTTGTAGGCAGTGCCCTTCCTCGGGTAAAAGGGCTTTTTACCTGAGCCCTTCTTTTTGTGAGAAGGGGCAGAAGTCTTCCTAGACAGCCTTGTCCTCGTGAGGTGCTCGGTTTCGAGCTGTGCGGCCTTTCAGCCATGGGCTTGCCAAAAAGGTTCTCACCTCGGCAAGGGACATCTACCAACTTGTCATGAACCCAAGGCTCGAGGTCCGATGACTGCAGCCATGCCTGGCATCGAGCCGCGATGCCGGCTGCCGCAACACGGGCCGAAGCCTCGAAGCCATCGTAGGCAGCGCGGGACATAAACTTGGAGCATTCCCGGATCCCCGAGGACAAGGACTTGAACCTCTGCAAGGGTTCCCTGGAGAGACCAGCAGAGAACCCGGCCAGCTGCTTGGCCAGGTCTCGCAAGTGCATGCCCATGTACAGCTGGTAAGACTGGACACGGCAAGCAAGCATCGAGCCCTGGAAGCACTTTTTACCAAAACCATCGAGGTTCCGGGCCTCCCTGCCAGGGGGCACTGCGGAGTGCATCTTCTGACTTTTCAGGCGATGCATGGCCGATTCCACCACCATGGAATGGTGTCGTAGCTGCACCCTTTGAAAGCCAGGACTCTTCCGGAGTCGGCAGATCGAATCAACCCGCTTGCTTAGAACCAGCGCCGAGGCCGGTGCCTCCCACATCCGGAAGAGGAGCCGTTCCAGCATCGGAGGAACCGGAACAGTAAAGGCCTCCTTCGGAGGAGAGTCGTACTGTAGGGCCTTGAGCTCCTCGGCTCCTCCTCGGGGTCCGCAGGGATAGCCAACGCGGTGGCCTTATCCCGGACGAACTCCGAGAACCGGGTATCCTCTGGGGGGGGGGGGGTGGGATCTACTCCAGGGCTCAGACTGTGGTGAGTCCGACGGGACGCACCGAGTCCGGAAGGTATCGGGGGACTCCTCGTCCTCCGTCTCCCAGGCGGACTTGTCCGATGAGGAATCGGGGTCCGACTGCACGGGGCCTGGGAACACCTGCCCCGACGCCGAAGGCACCGGCGTCGACACCCTCGGTCCCGAACGAGAGGTCGAGGGAGACCGCGACCGAGGTCGACCTCGAGCCTTTATGGTCTTGAGTATCGGCTCTGTCTCCGGGGTGGACTTCGATGTCGATGTCCCGGTGGTCGGGGCAGATGCACCAGACAGGCTGGCCATCAATGCCCGCTGCTGTTCCATGAAGGCAGACAGTCTGCTCTCCAAGGCTGTCAGCCTGAGACTCAGCTCAGGAACCTCAGCAGCCCCCGACTCGGGCCCCGGCAGCACCGGGCCCGACGTCAGCTCTCTGGGAGGCGAGTCCACGAGGACTACAGGACTTACGTGTCCAGCAGACTCCAGCTGCACACGAGGTACTTTTGGAGGCTTCTCCTGTTCCACGGGCCCGGGGCGATGGTCGGGGATCTGAGACCTAGCTCTCGAGGAGCCAGGGACCTCTGACGATGACGCCCTCGTGAGCCGCTTCTTCCTGTTTCGTTCCCGGTCGGGGGACCCCCTGTCCGAGGAGCCCCGACGGTGCTCGGGATCCGATTCCCGAGATGTCGAGGCCTCAGACAAGGTACGGGCCCAGCCGGAGGCCGAGTCAGAGAAAAGCCTTTCCTTTTGGTGCTGACGACTTCGCAGTGCCTTGGAAGACATTTTCCCACATGGTCCACACGTCTTAGGATCGTGGTCAGGACCAAGGCGGCAGTCGTGTGTGTCGGTGAGAGATATTAGCTTCTTGCACCGATCACACTTTTTAAACCCACTGGAAGCCATCGGGGAAAAAAGAGTCCCCGCAAGGTCAAAGGACCGGCCTTCCAGGGAAAAAGACAAAAAAAGGGCGCGAACGCCAGCCACGAAGGGCAAAAACCGAAAAAAGAAGATCGGGCTCGATACCGGTGTACCGAACCCGGTGGGAGGGGAACCAGCGTCGAACTGGAGAAAGAAAAATAGCGAAGGATCATCAAAAAAATCTAACAATTTTCCGGGAGGACTAGCACACACGTCCGATGGGCTTCACGGAAAAAGAGAGACTGAAGCAAGATGGCACCTTCAGGCGGGAAGCGCATGCGTGCCTGCATTCCCAAAGGCTTTCATGGAAAGCTGGGGAAATGCTCCTCAAGGGCTCCATCAATGTCGATGTCACCCATATGTGAGGACTGACTTCCTGCTTGGTCCTTGAGAAGAATGCAGATATTGTTTGTGTGCAGGAGACACACTTAAGGGTGGGGCAGGAACATCTGTTGCTTTCAAAAAAATACTCAAATGTAGTGTTGGGGGGCAGAGGGCAAATCCTCAGAAGGGAGGGGTAGGTATTTTGGTGGAGGAAGCCATTAGACATTTGGTAGTAGGAGAAAGGAGAGGGAAAGATGGGAGATGGGTAGGGGTAAAGTTGAGAGTAGGGGATGGAGAGGTATGGGTGATCAGTCTCTATGGGCCAAACGAGGGGCAGGGAGAAGCATTTGATAGTATAACTAAGGAATTAGAAGAATTGGGGGACACCCCGTTAGTAATGGGGGGGGATTTTAATTTGACTTGGAATCCGAGGTTGGATAATAGTGGGGGGCAGGGAAGTGAAGGAAAGAAGGATAGACAAAGCATGAGAAGGATGCAGGAGAGATTCGGATTGATAGATCTGTGGAGGTCTAGGCATCCAGGAGAGCGTAAGTATACCTTTTATTCCCAGGTGCATGGTTCATACAGTAGATTGGACATGGTCTGGGGAGGTGGGATATGGGCCACGAAAGTAAAGGAAGTGGAACAAGGAGAAATTACATGGACAGATCATGCTCCCATCACTGTGATTTTTGACATGGGCATAAAGGATGAGGGGATAACATTTTGGAAGTTAAATGACTCATTGCTGGAGGCAGAGGAACAAGTGGGGATAGTAAAAGTAGCTATAGAAGAATATTTGGAATATAATGAAACAGGGGAGGTCCAGTTGAAGACAGTATGGGATGGGTTAAAGGCGGTGATTAGGGGAAAGCTCATAAGCATAGTGGCGCGACTTAAACGGGAGAAGAGGAAGGTGGAAGGACAATTGTTGGGGTAGATAAAGCAGCTGGAGGCTCACCATCAGAAGACTAAGGAATCTGGGGCTACGGCTAAATTGATAAAGGCTAGGGCTGAGTTAAGTAAGCTGAGAGCTCAGGAAATAGCATATAAATTAGATGTACTAAAGCAAACAATTTTAGAAGGGGGAAACAAAGCTGGAAGGATTTTGGCAAATCGGTTGTGGGCTCAGAGGCAAACAGCGTATATAGAGGGAATAAGGGATAATAAGGGGAGGATGGTGCATTGCACGAAGGAAATAGGTCAGATTTTCCGGGACTACTATCAAAAGCTATATCAAAATGAGTTACAAAAAGGGCAGGAGGAGATCAGATGTTATTTGCAGGAGTGCAGGTTGAAGATGATCACACCTGAGGATAGGGAAAGAATAGGGGAGGACATTAAAGAGGGGGAAGTGAGGGAGACTATAAAGACATTGAAATTGGGAAAATCCCCGGGACTGGATGGGTTTACGGTGCAATTCTATAAGATGGTGGAGCAAATTACGCCAATATTAACTAGGGTTTTCAATAAAGTGATAGAAGGGGAAGGGATTCCACAGACTATGGGGGAGGTGGGTATCACAGTGATACTGAAACCTGGTAAAGATAAGGGGGTGTGTAGCTCTTATAGACCCATTTTGTTGATTAATTTAGATGCTAAGAGCTTGGCTAAGGTTTTGGCTAATAGGATTCAGGAGATATTGCCCATGGTAATACACAGAGATCAAACCGGGTTTGTAAAGGGGAGGCAAGGGAGTGAATAATATTAGGAAAGTGATGAACATTGCTTGGCACCTCCAGAGTATGGGGGGGTCGGCAGTATTTGTTACGGTGGACGCCGAGAAAGCGTTTGACCAGGTTGCATGGCCATATATGTTCCAAGTGTTGGAGCAGATGGGATTTGGGGGAAAATATATAGCTTGGATAAAAGCTCTATATGAAGAACCGTGAGCGCGGATTCAAATAGATAGGGGGTACTCTGAATGGGTTTACATTGGGGAGAGGTACCAGGCAAGGCTGTCCACTATTGCCGCTTTTATTTGCATTAGCGATTGAACCCTTGGCTAGGAAGGCATCAGATTTAAAAGGGGTGGTAGTGGGAGGAAGGAAAGAGAAAATAGCATTGTTCGCAGATGATATAATCTTCACACTGAGGCAGCCATTAACTACTTTGCCAGTATTGATGAGAATTATAAAGGGGTTTAGTAGTGTAGCAGGATATAAAATCATTTCAAACAAGACCGAGATATTGGGGTTCAATCTGGTAGGGGGTTTAGAGGAACGGTTGCAGGTGCATTTTAAGTTTAAATGGGTGCAACAGCAGTTTCGGTATTTGGGGATACAATTAGGGAAGCCGATTGAGAAGATTAAACAATGGAACTATCAGATAGTAGCGGAAAATATATGTAAAGATCTTTCAAGGTGCAAGGGGGTAAGAATGTCATGTCTGGGGAGGATAGCGGTAGTTAAATGAATGTACTGCCCAGATTGTTGTTTTTGTTCACGTCTCTACCATGTCAGATGACCAAGAAGGAGATAGGGAGGTTGCAGAATTTGATTATGCAATTTATCTGGGAGGGGAAAAGTCCGAATCTGGCACGAGGGACCCAGTACCAAGTGAGGTCGGAAGGTGGTCTGGGGGTACCATGTTTGATAAAATATTATGAGGCTGCACAACTGAGGGTGCTTCTGGAGTGGAGGGAAGGGGCGGATGTCTTGAGTTGGGTACAAATAGAGGCGGGGTAGAGGAATCCAAGGAGTGGAGAATATGGGACCTGGGGGGGTGGCGAGATAAAGAAGGGAAGGGTAATCCATTCAGGTTTGGAGGAAATGGAGGGGGCATCTTATGGAGGGGAAAGTATATTCAAGGTATTGTAAAAGGGTGTGCTTGTTATGAAGGTACCATCACCTTGGCAAGTATGTAAATTAACTGTCTTGCAAAGGATTGTGGTTACTGAAGTCCATTCACACAAAGCTTGCCTTTTAAATAAATGAAGAAACTTGTAGTTGGTCGAGTGTAAGGCAAAATTAGAGTTTATTTATGGGGTGAATATTCCACACACAGATATACTTGGTAACACCATCCAGATAACTTCTCCAGGGTTTATTCAACATAAAGAAGTAGCTGAAAAAGTGAAGAAAAAGAGGGAGGCCTTCATGAAATACAAGAGATCACAGAGAGAGGAAGACAGGTATCTGTATTTGGAAAAACTTAGAGAAGCTAGCAAAGTAGTCAAGAAGGCAAAGATTCAAAAGGAGGAGGAAATAGCCAATGCAATAAAATGGGGGAATAAGACATATTATTGAGAAGAGGAAGGGCAAGAGTGGTATTGTCAGACTCAAGGGTGCAGGGGAGGAATATGTAGAAGCTGATAAGAATAAAGCGGACCTGCTTAACAAATATTTTTGTTCTGTGTTCACAGATGAAGAACCAGGAGCAGGACCTCAGAAAACACCCACAAATAGGAACAGAAGCAAAGGACATCTTGAACAATTTTCAAAAGACTGTGTTCATGAGAAACTATCTCAACTTAAAGTAGACAAAGTGATGGGACCGGATGGGATACACCCGAGAATACTGAGGGAACTTGGGGACGTTCTAGCAGCTCCACTGACTGACCTTTTCAATGCCTCGGAGTCGGGAGTGGTGCCAAAGGACTGGAGAGAGGCTCATGTGGTGCCTTTACACAAAAGCGGAAGTAAGGATGTGGTTGAAAACTACAGTCCGGTTAGTTTAACTTTGGTGGTGAGTAAATTATTGGAAACGCTGCTGAAAGAGAAAATAGTGAGGTTTCTGGAGTCCAGCGGATTACAGGATCCGAGGCAGCATGGATTCACCAGAGGCAGGTCTTGTCAGATAAATCTGATTGATTTCTTTGACTGGGTGACCAGGGAGTTGGACCGAGGGAGAGCCCTAGATGTGGTGTATTTAGATTTCAGTAAAGCCTTTGACACTGTTCCTCACAGGCGACTTATAAACAAACTGAGCACCCTAGGGATGGACCCTAAAGTTACTGCTTGGGTTAGAAATTGGTTGGGTGGGAGGCGACAAAGAGTACAAGTAAATGGAGCTCACTCTGAGAAGAAGGATGTTATCAGTGGTGTGCCCCAGGGATCTGTCCTTGGTCCAATTCTTTTTAACATATTTGTTAGTGATATAGCGGAAGGGCTTTCAGGTAAGGTTTGCCTCTTTGCGGATGATACCAAAATCTGCAATAGAGTAGACACCCAGGAAGGGGTAGATAACATGAGGAGGGATCTAGCTAAGCTTGAAGAATGGTCTAGAATTTGGCAGCTGGGATTTAATGTTAAAAATGTAAGGTCATGCATTTGGGCTGCAGCAATCCAAGGGAGCAATATAGTATAGGGGGTGAAGTACTTTTGTCCACTAAAGAAGAGCGGGACCTAGTCGTGGTTGTGTCTGATGATCTTAAAGTAGCTAAACAGGTAGAAAAGGCGACGGCATAAGCTAGAAGGATGCTTGGGTGCATACGGAGAGGAGTGGCTAGCAGAAAAAAGGAGGTGATAATGCCTCTGTATAAGTCTTTGGTGCGACCTCATTTGGAGTATAGTGTGCAATTCTGGAGACCGCACCTTCAAAAGGATGTGAACAGGATGGAGTCGGTGCAGAGGGTGGCTACTAAAATGATTAATGGTCTTCATTATAAAGCATATGAGGACAGACTGAAGGATCTTAATATGTACACTTTAGAGGAAACGCGGGATAGAGGTGATATGATTCAGATGTTTAAATACCTCCGTGGCATAAATGTTCAGGGAGAGAGCCTCTTTCAATTTAAAGCAAGTTCTGCTACGAGGGGACATGGGATGAGGGTGAAGGGAGATAGATTCAGGAGTGATATGCGGAAATATTTCTTTACGGAAAGAGTAGTGGATCCATGGAATAGTCTCCCAGTGGAGGTGGTAGAGATGAGGACAGTAACTGAATTCAAAAAAGCATGGGACAAACACAGAGGATCTCTAAAGGTAAAAAGGGGACTGTTGTAGTTGTTATGGAAGGACAGATTAGATAGGCCATGTGGTCTTTTTCTGTCGTCATATTTCTATGTTTCTATGTTTCTATAAACAAGGCAACTGAAAAGCTTATGTAAATAAGTATCAAAGTCCTTTATGGAACAGAAAGGCTTTCTTACAGCCACTGCTATCAAACTTCGTAGCAGTGCTGTGGTGGAAACAAACCAAAAAGGAAAAACTTCTTTGTACAAAAAACAGCTCTCTTTATCCACACAGAAAAGAACTTTTACATTCCACGTGTGCTTGACTTGTGCTGTGCTGTGCTCTACCAACAGGTGACAGTCCTGATGCAATCAGCTTGTTCTCAGCACACAGGCAAACTTCCCCAAAAGCTTTCTCTCTCTAAGAGAACTTTCTGTGGCGCCAATAATTAGAATGTTTCCTTTTGATGTTTGCTCTTATTTGGAGGATTTTTCTAAACTAAACAACATACACAGGGAACAGTCCATACAAACATTCTCTTCATCAGACATTAAACCTTGCTCCTGGAATTGCATGGGTTCAATTTCACTGTCTGACTCAGAGGGCTTTATTAACTGACCTCTATACGGAGAGAAACTGTTTCCCTGCTTTTTGCAATGCTCAGTGCTAGAGAAATGTTTACGGTTCATACCTGAATCCAGGCTGGCATCAGGCTGATTCCTTTGGTATTCTGGCCAGTATGCAATAGAGCTTCTGTGTCCTGTCCTCCAGTTGTTATCTCTGGACCTCAGGGCCTTTTCTCCATACGTATTTGGGCTCCTTTTCTTCTTAGCTGCAGCAGTATTCCTTCTAGGTGCTGCTTGAGGGTCCCTGGCTGTGGATCTCCAGACCTCTGGCTTTCTCCAGTCCTCTGAAGGTTGTTTCCCCAGGAATCTCTCCAGGCATACATACTTCTCTGAGCTCCTCTCTTGGACCGTCTGCTTCCTTGTCCTTGTTCCTTCAGGTTCAGGTTGTTCCTTCTGTTCCTCCTGCTTCTGTTCCTCCTCTCCTTCTTCCTGGTCTTCCTTTCTGAAGATTCCCTTCTAGTTTTAAAGGGCATAGATTGCAACTCCTCCCTTGCATTCTTCAGGTGTTGTGGATTAAGCTCTCTCCTAGAAGATGATTGATTAGGGATGACATAATGGTTTCTCTGATTAGACTCATGCTTTTCCACTTTAGCTCCTCTAGGGGCTTTCTGCAAACTGATGCATCCTGGAACATGTAGTCTTTTAGGGAAACAAGCTGTCTTATTTCTCTCACCTGCCAGCACAGGTCCCTTGATCAGAGTAAATTCCCCTCTTTTGTCCTTACTCCCTGAGCTTTGATAAGCTTCCTTATCACAGTATACATTTATTAGAATGGTGGGGGATAAGGGATTGGGGGGAACTGATTGGGTGTATAAGGAGTGGAAGGGTAAAGGGTTAGAGAGGTTAGGACAACTCCTAAGGAAGGAGGGGGGAGTCAAAACCTTTGAGGAGCTCCAGCAAGAATATAAGTTAGATGGAACGGATCAATATGCATATGCGCAATTGTGGTATTTCCTGCATAGAAAAAAGGTGAAATTAAATCTCGAAAGAAGGCCGTCACAGTTTGAAGAGAAGATGGGAAAGCAATGGTCACAGAGAGGGGTAATATCAGAAATTTACAAAATGCTTCTCCAGAAGGGGAGGGAAAAGGGGAAGTGGCAGCAAAGGTGGAAAGAAGAAATTCCGGGCCAGTGGGATGATAGGTGGTGGGCTGAAATCTATGAGAAAGCCTATAAATTAGCAAGGGGAACTCCAATGTTAGAAAGTAGTTTGAAGCTGAGATATAGGATGTATTGGACGCCAGAGCAGTTACGGGCCATATTTCCGGATAGGTGGGAGGAGTGGCCTAATGGTTGGGGCAAGTTACCTCAGGCCGGACGGTCAGGGGTTCAAATCCCACTAGAGGACAGCAACCTTGGACCAGAAGGACTGGGGTTTCTTGTCCCGCAGGTGCTCCTTGTGGTCTTGGGCAAAGCCACTTAACCCTCCATTGCCCATGTTCCCTGTAAGTATTAGTGTATGTGTCTCATATCCCCTTGTGTTAAATGTATCCCCCAATTGTGTTGTGACCACTTTGATTGAAGGATAAGGTGGTATACAAAACTGTCTAAATAAATAGTTCAAGTGAATGCTGGAAGAAATGTTGGGAAAAGGGGGATTTACTACATATGGTGTGGCAGTGTAAAAAGATGCAGGGGTATTGGAGTAAGGTGGGAAGGTTATATGAGGATATCACAGGAGTGCGAATGAAGTTAACACCAGAGATGGCAGTGCTTAATGAGGGGGTATGGGAGGGAGAGGGAGAGGGAGACTTAGCAAACTTTGTGGGATACGGAGTGATAGTAGCCCGTATGTGTCTTTTAAGGTGGTGGAAGAATGTTGAAGTGCCTTCAATACGGGAGGTAGTGGGTAAGTTGGAACAAATATGGGGTTTATGTATGATTGAAGTCTACAGAAGGCATCAAGTGGGGAAACATAAAAAGGTGTGGCACTGGTATGAAGGGTGGAGGAGGCGGGGAGTGGAGCAAGTATGGGAAGGGGAGGGAGGTGAGGAGAGGGCCTATTGAGGGCTAACAGGAAGAGATAGAGACTAGAGGGGAGGGGTGGAGCATTGGGGCTGAGGGGGAGGATGGGAGGGGCTGAGGGGGAGGGTGGGGAGGTAGGGGGTAGGTGGGAGGTGAGGGGTATAATATGGTGGAGATAGAAGAAGCATGGGAGAGGAGGGATGTTACAGGAGGGAGTATATGTTATATGGTAAATATTTCTGAGGGGTTATGTCTACAAGTATTATAAGAGGTAATATCATTTATATAACCACTATGTTGTTAAATGGTTGAATTGTGTGACTTATGTTTTGGTAATAAGGGATTATCTGTTAACGCTTAAGGAGTGAAAAGCAGTTTTGGATGGGGGGGGAAACGGAAAACAAAGGACAAAGGGAGGGAATGTTGTGGATTCAGTGTAACATGGAAAGAAGTGGGGATGTGAAAGATGAAGGATGTTATATGCAAGAGATGTAACTGCTGAAAATATAACAATAAAATATAAATTTAAAAAAAATATTGGACTGGACTCGAGACAGAGCAACAAATGGTGCTAGTGGTGGTATCTGAACCCATGCCTCCACAGAGACTGGAAAGATGGGCGCAACTCAACCAGTCACTCTTTCAGCTACTGGAAAGTACAAACTCAGGAGCTTAAAAAACTCGCCAACAGGATGATCAGTTCGGCGAGGACACTGAAACCTGAGGTGAGCCCAATTGAGGGATGCGTTGCAATGGGAGGACTGGAGGGGACCCAAACCCTCACCTTAGCAAAAATGGGTCCTGAGGACGATCCCAAAATGTACATTCTGACATTTGAAAGGGTAGCTACAGCAGCGGATTGGCCCTTGGACCACTGGGCCATGCATTTAGCACTGCTGTTTATGGAGGAAGTCCAGGCAGCCGATCGATCCCTAGACAATACTCAAGCCACAGACTATTATTAGATGAGAGCAACTATCCAGGGCCGGTTGGGGCTATCCCCAGAGAACTATTTATTTATTTTATTTAGACAGATTTGTATACCGCCTTATCCTTCAATCAAAGCTGTCACAACACAATCGGGGGATACATTTAACACACGGGGATATGAGACACATACACTAATACTTACAGGGAACATGGGCAATGGAGGGTTAAGTGGCTTACCCAAGACCACAAGGAGCATCTGTGGGACTAGAAACCCCAGTCCTTCCGGCCCAAGGTTGCTGTCCTCTAGTGGGATTTGAACCCCCGACCTTCCGGCCTGAAGTACCTTGCCCCAACCACTAGGCTACTCCTCCCTCCTATTGGAAGCATTTTTTGGGCCACCGAATTTCACCCAGGAGAAAGGCCTAGCGTCGTGGCCCACAGATTAACTGATTTGGCCACCAGGTGGTTGAAACCCGATAAGAACTCTGGACTTACCATAATAAGGAATATAGTGCTAGAACAATTTCTCTGTATTTTGCCAAGGGAAGTACGGGCATGGTATCTAAGCAGGGGCCCTGTCCATAATGGAGGCTGTAGGCCTCCTGAGATCTTTCTCGATGCTGAATCCCAAGGAACCTGAGACCCCAGGGAAGGGAGAAAGAAGATACCCCAAGGGATTCCTGTGGGAAAAGGACCCCCTAGACCAGTGGTTGTGATGACGCCCAATGATAAAATCAAATGCGTCTCTCTTCCTTTACCGTTAACGCATTGTCACTGTAATAATTTGTTGAATTATTAATATATTATAGGCCTTTGCAATGTTTTTATTTATAAAATTTACTTATTTATACCACAATAATTAATCACAATAACAAGTAACAATATTTGATTTCAAAATTATGATTTTGTAGTCAACGGTTTTAGTATGCTTTATTCAAAAAGACTGTCGAAGGGCAAAAATGTTAGTGTTGTCAAACCTAAAAAGTAGGCCTATGCTATCAGTGCGAAGGTTGTGCTTACTTCCTTCTTGCCAGATGTGAAATTCTCGTCTCAATCTTTGCGAGAACACAGTGAAGATCATCTTCTGCAGCAAGTCTGTTTCGGTATTTACTCTTGATAAGCAACAATCTTGAGAACCTGGTTTCACACAGATATGTTGTTGGAAACGGAAGTAGACGCAACACAATCTCAGACAGTCCAGGATACAATTGAAAATACTTGATCCAGAATTTAATTACTGACATTGAATAAAAATCATTTTTCGCTGCATCGCTGGTAATGAGTTCAATGAACTTTTCTTGTGCAATCTCAGGAACATCCTCAACTTTAACTGTGAATAGACTTCTGGCAAGTGCAAATGGTGTGCCAGGTAAATTTGGAAAATATGCTGAAATTTCTTCTTCCAGCATTTCTGAGTGCTGTTTGACAGAAATTATAATTCCATTTCTTGTGTCAATTTCAATCTCGTTTTCATCAAAGAAAGCAGATAAGTTGAGCAACATGTACGTTCTATTTTCAGCTAACTTTTTCTGCCAAAGCTGAAGTTTCATTTGAAAAGCTTGGATCTTTTCGGACAAATCTAAGCACGTTGCGTTTGGTCCTTGCAGTGATAAATTTAATTTGTTCAGTATTGCAAATATGTTAACCAAGTAAGCAATTTTCAGCAGCTGCTTTTTGTCACTGAAAAGTGCTTCAAATTGTGATTTTGCTTTTTGCTTAAAAAACTATTTTAGTTCATCGTAAAGATCAAAGACACGCTTTAAAACCTTTCCTTTTGATAACCATCTCACCTCAGTGTGTAGTCAAAGAACATTATTGGATGCATCCAAATCATTACAAAGTTTTGTATACAGTCGACTGTTTAAAGCACTCACTTTTATGAAATTAACGGTGCTTACTACATTTATCATAATTTCTTGCAGCTCTTGTGGCAGCGTCTTCATTGCTAAAACTTGTCTATGAATCATACAGTGAGTTCCGATGGCTTTCGGCGACTCATTGATCACCAAAAGTTGAAATCCCAACCGACATCCTAGCATAGCTGGAGTTCCGTCTGTGCAAACACCACAAACCTTGTCGATGGGGATATCGTGTTTTTGCAGGAATGAACAAAATATTTCAAACACTTGATGAGCAGTTGTTGTCGTTTCAAGTGGCTTGCAAAAAAGGAACTCATCTTTAAACTTGCCATCATTAATATATCTCACGTAAACCAGTAACTGAGAATAGCTTGAAACATCTGTGGATTCATCAAGCTGGATGCTAAATAGTCCAAGTGGAGTGGATTTCATTTCCTGGATTACTTGGTCAAGGATATCAGCAGACATATCTTCTATTCATCTACCGACGGTGTCGTTAGACAAGGAAATTGGACTCAATTTCAGTACAAATTCATCTCCAAGCATGACTCGAACAATATCTTTTGTTGCTGGTAACAGCAATTCCTTGGCAATGGTGTGAGCTTTCTTGGCTTTGGCAATTCTGAGAGCCACCATATATGAAGCTTCAACAGCGGCTATGTTTTGCTGGTGGAACTTTCCGCCAATATCTTTTCTTGATTCCATCAGCTTTGTTCTTAAAATACCGAATATCCCTGCCTACAAAGGTGGGATGCTTACTGTCAAAATGCCATTTCAGTTTGTTTGGCTTCATGGATTCCACTGATAAACTTCGTTACAGATAACACATTGTGGTTTCTCAATCCCTGCTGAAAATATGGAGGTGAAACCATACCTTAAAAAGTCCTTGCAATATTTTCTTTTCTTGGTATTCTTCTCTCTGTCATTCATTTTCAATGGAGTCGCTGGTGTTATATAATATTACACACAAGGCGAAGGCAGATGAGGTCACAGGTGCTAACTTTTATTTAAGAAAATCCCTTACGCATTCTGGCTGAAAGCCTTCATTGGGAAGTACAATCTGTTAATAACAAATTGTATATGGAACAAATAAATACATAAATAGGAGATTAAAAATTCATTCTTTTGCATGCGATTAGCATACCCACTGTAGTGTTTATGTTTATGTTTATTGTTTCTTGATAAAACCGCCCTTCTCCAAAAATCAGAGTGGTGTACAATTAAAATCAAAGTTAAAAAAGGCCGAAGCCATGGAAAGGAAAAGGAAAAGGAAGTTACAATTTCTTTATAAAAAAAAACATAGTATAGACAGGAGAAACAGAAAAGGGATAGGAAAGGAAACAAGGAGGGTAAAGGGCAAGGGGAGTGGAGGTTACACAAAAGGGGAGGGCACATCGAAAGCAAGGGAGAAAAGGTGGGTTTTCAGATGTTGTTTGAAGGTGGAATGGTGGGGCTCTAAACGGAGGGAAGAGGGTAGGGAATTCCGAAGGGCAGGACCAATAAAGAAGAAAGCAGAGGACCTCTGCGTGTGGATTGAAGGTGGGCACGAGAAGGGGAGGGAAGAGTGAGGCGGTTGAGATGGAAAGAGCGAGGAGTATACCGGGGAGAGTGAAAGGAAAGAAGGTCAGCAAGATATTGAGGGGTGCCAGTATGGAGAGCTTTGTGAACCAAAGTGAGCAACTTGAATTGAGAACGGTAAGGGAAAGGTAGCCAGTGAAGGTGGAAAAGCAAAGGTGTAACGTGATCCCGAAGAGAAGCGTGACAGACAAGGTGAGCGGCAGTGTTCTGTATCCGTTGTAACTGAGATAATTGATACTTGGGGAGTCCAATGAGAGTAGAGTTGGCGAAATCTACGCGAGACATAACCAGAGACAACAGCAGGGTAGAGAGGGCTGAAGGGGACAGAAAAGGGCGCACCGCACGAATTTGACGAAGGAAGAAGAAAGATGATTTAGTGATGTGGGAGAGGTGTGACTGAAAGGATAGATCCGAATCAAAGTGGACACCGAGATAACGAAAAGTGGAAACTAAAGGAACAGCAGAACCAGAAAATGAGGGGGCCAGCAGAGGGGGTGGACAATCGTGAGAGAACCAAATAGCCACAGTCTTTGTGAGATTGAGGTGAAGGCAGTGAAGAGTCAACCAATTAGCCACGTCAGAAAGACAGGAATTGAGTGCAGAAAGGTCAGGGCAAGAGGGGGAAGTGTGATGAAGTAGAACAATATCATCAGCATAAAGAAAAGCGGAAACTCCAAACTGTTGATTAAGAGAGCAAGAGGAGCCAGAAACAGGTTGAAGAGAAGAGGTGCTAAGACAGAACCCTGGGGGACTCCACAGGAGAGAGAAAAGGAATCTGAAGGGGGGGGTAGAAGGAGAGGGGGAAAGAACCGCACAGGAACGAGAAGAAAGGAAAGAATGAAACCAGTGGTAAACAGTACTACATAGACCAGCTTCCTGTAGACACTGGAGAAGGAGGGAGTGGTCAACAAGATCGAAAGCTGCTGAAATATCAAGAGCAACCGCCACCGAAATGTCCCCGCGGTCGTGCGCCACATGCAGTGCGTTAGTAAAGGCGAGAAGAATAGTGTCAACACTGTGACCCTGACGAAATCCAGATTGACGAGGGTGAAGAAAGTTAATAGAGTCCAGATAGTGAGAGAGATGTGCAAAGATAAATTTCTCGAGAAGTTTAGAAAGGAAAGGAAGATTAGAGACAGGACGGTAGTGAGCAGGAACCATTGGATCAAGTGAAGGATTTTTAAGGATAGGATGGATTAGGGCATGCTTCCAAGCAGAGGGGAAAGTACCTGTGGACAAACTGGAATTAAACATAGTAAGGATGTGCTTTAGCAGAGTAGTTTTGCTCACCATTTTCCTGCGCTACCTTTCTTTGTACATCAGAAAGCAAGACTAGTTTGAGAAAATCTCTAACAAAATGCTGCACTGCAGCATAGTGCAATTTGCTGCTTCAAACCCAGAGTCATATTAACAACGCTATTCACAGAGCATTATGGACATGTCACATAATCTAACCAGCAAGAACAACCAACATACCTCCCCCCCCCGACCCTCGTATAGAATGCTCAATTGTGAATATTCTGTAAATTTGTAAAATGTGCTGTAAATAGTTTCTCACCCAAGTTCTCACCCAAGTTTATTACCCTGTTCATTGTTCATTGTAAACACAATGTGCTTTTGTTACGTTGTATTATTATTTCTGTTCGCTGTAAACCGCACTGATTTTAATAGTGCGGTATATAAGAAATGTAAATAAATAAATAAATAGAAGATTGAATAACAGCTCATGATATTGCATAGTTCACAAAGTATAGAAAAATGTATTATAGCACACGATGTATTATAGCGCACAATGTACATAGCTCCACCTAATCAAACACACAACACATCCGACACTCCCAACACGATATACACTTCACTGCATATAAAACACGATCACTCCTTTTGATTGTTTGCTGTGATACCGCTTTGACTGTAAGATAAGGCGGTATAGAAATAATGTTAAATAAATAAATAAATGTTACCAGAGATGATACAATGTTAACCCTGCATTAGAACAGGCCTGGATTAACTCTGTGTTAATGTTACCAGAGATGATACAATGTTAACCCTGCATTAGAACAGGCCTGGATTAACTCTGTGTTAATGTTACCAGAGATGATACAATGTTAACCCTGCATTAGAACAGGCCTGGATTAACTCTGTGTTAATGTTACCAGAGATGATACAATGTTAACCCTGCATTAGAACAGGCCTGGATTAACTCTGTGTTAATGTTACCAGAGATGATACAATGTTACCCTGCATTAGAACAGGCCTGGATTAACTCTGTGTTAATGTTACCAGAGATGATACAATGTTAGCGCTGTATTAGAACAGACCTGGATTAACTCTGTGTTAATGTTACCAGAGATGATACAATGTTAACCCTGCATTAGAACAGGCCTGGATTAACTCTGTGTTAATATTACCAGAGATGATACAATGTTACCCTGCATTAGAACAGGCCTGGATTTTGAAGATGACATGTAGACACATGCATCTGGCACCAAAGTTTCACAGGTGCCTGGGTGCCACCATCATCTGAGATGGTTCAGTGGCGCTATAAATTCAGTCTCAGATGGTGGCAGCACCCACGTGTCACACTGGGTCAGATCAAAGGCTCATTAAGCCCAGCAGCATGTTTATGACAGTGGACAATCCTAGTCACAGGTACCCAGCAGGATCCCAAAGAGTAGATCATGCAGGTCTTGACAAATTTTTGGAATTTAGGAACCAGCCTAAACAAAATGAAGCAGACTACCGAGACCTAGGTCACAATGCGCCCCTCCCCCCAATCATGAGAATAGATACGCAAGATCGGGCTAATTCCTCCGCCATGTGGCTGAACCAGGCAGAGAGGCGACTGAAAGGGGGGGTGGGGGGAGTCCGAAATGCCACATTTTTGAAATAGGGTAAAACCAGACTGGCTCAAACTTAAACTAGCTGATAACTTGTAATAGCATAGGAGTTGTGCAGAAGCGGCTTTTTTTTGTTTTCAGGAAGAGCTGAGAGCAATGCTCACCTTCAGATAATCCATGGTGCAGAACACCTCCACCGTTGCTGCGCTTACGCCTCTGAGGGGCATAGAAACAAAGACCTCAGAAGGCGTCTGCTCCCATGTGTAATCCTTTACCATAAGCGGAAGCGGAACCTGCCGGCACCAACGCTGCACTACTGTTCCCAGGGGAAACGCAACAAGTGCCGGTCTCTCTTCACAAAAACTTCTGGGGCGCCTGGGACACGAGCGAAGAATTGGCACCATGATTTTAAGACCATCTCACCAGCAGCCCGTGCGCTCTAAGGCAGGTCTGGCCATTGAAGCAGCAAAGTTCCAACATAGCTATGTTTAAAGTCTTGTCTTTTTTTTTTTTTTTTGTAACATTGACAAACTGGATCCATGGCGCAGATGCTAGTGAGGCGATCCCCGGTAAATCCTGAGGCGACCCCTGTGGGGGTTGTGACCCACAGGTTGAGAACCACTGCCTTAGGCCAACGGTAAGTTGGGATAACCCTAAAGACCCCACAGGGAAGAAATTCACTCAAGAGTCCCAAAGAGGGCTATGATGCTTTGCATACAGGGAGCTGGACCATTTCTAACAGAAGTGTCCCAAAGGGGAATGTCCCTTCTCTGGTGTAGGACTTGTGGGAGGACCCAGGAAGCTGGAGTGGACCCCTTTAAAAAAAGGATCCAGATTGGTGGGATGGATCTGAAAACTCTCACAGACACTGTAAACAATCAGTCTCTGATGTCTCAAGATCTGGCACAGAGCCTAGGGGTCAGTAAGAGGCAGGGTAGATACCTAGGCTCTGTACGAGTCAGGTATGTCTTGGGCAAGCCACTTAACCCTCCATTGCCCATGTTCCCTGTAAGTATTAGTGTATATGTGTCTCATATCCCCACGTGTTAAATGTATCCCCCAATTGTGTTGTGTTGTGACCTCTTTGATTGAAGGATAAGGCGGTATACAAAACTGTCTAAATAAAATAAATAAATAAATAAATATAAATGTCCACAGGGACATATGGAATGACCCCGCTTACGAGATAAAAATCACCTGGGATAACAAACAACTACTACTAGGAATGGCTGTTGTGAAGGGGCTCCAGTGCCATTAATCCTAGGCTGGGATTGGGAGGGGTTATTAGACTCAACCAGCTTCTGCTCTGCTTTAGTAGCCATCTGTTCCTGAGACTATACCCCGGAGGAAAAGTCTGTCCCCAGTTTTAAGGAGCTGTTCCTATTTGCAACCCTGGACATGGTAAAGAGAGGGGGGAGGGAAGCCTAGAAAAAGCAGGGCTCAGAGGAAAAGTGGAAAGGGTTGATTCCTCCAGGGGGAGTCGAGGCTCTTGGGAAGGAGATGCTTTCGAAGTTCAATAATTTTTCTGAAGAGCAGGCAAAAGAGCCGCCCTTGCAGGAAGCCTGTGGTAAAGCAGAAGAGGCGGGCTCTGAGATGGATAAGGAGAGTTATCTTCTTTTTAGGAAGCGCCTTAGATATCGTGTATTTAGATTTCAGTAAAGCCTTTGACACTGTTCCACACAGGCAACTTATAAACAAACTGAGCACCCTAGGGATGGACCCTAAAGTTACTGTTTAGATTAGAAACTGATTGAGTGGGAGGCGACAAAGGGTACTGGTAAATGGAGCTCACTCTGAGGAGAAGGATGTTACCAGTGTTGTGCCCCAGGGATCTGTCCTTGGTCTGATTCTTTTTAACATCTTTGTTAGTGATACTGCAGAAGGGCTGTGGGAAAGGTTTGTGTCTTTGTGGATGATACCAAAATCTGCAATAGAGTAGACACCCAGGAAGGTGCAGATAACATTAGGAGGGATCTAGCTAAGCTTGAAGAATGGTCTAGAATTCAGCAGCTGAGATTTAATGTTAAAATATTGTGATAAGGAAGCCTATCAGGACCTAGGAGACAGGGATAAAGAGAAGGAATTCACCCTTATCAAAGGACCTATTTTACAAGGTCAGAGACATAAAACTCCCTTTCCACCTAGAAAGCAGGTAATTCCTAGCTGCAATAGGTTGCAGAATGCCCCTAGTGGAGAAAAGGAGAGGGAATGCAGGCCCAGGATAAGGAACCCTTACGTCACTGAATTCCCCCAATTACTCAGCTGCCACGAGGCAGTTTGATCTCCAACACCTGAGAGGAGAAGGGGTGAAGCTGGAGCCTGAGAGGTTTAAGTCTAGGTCAGTTTATCCAGAGAGAGAGAGGAGTAGGAATGCTTACTGGAAGAGGAATGGAGCTGGAACAGTAAGAACAGCAGGAACAAGGAACACAAGTTGGAGGACAGGACGAAGAAGCTCAGGTGAATGGTGGCTAGAGCATGAGCGAGGAGAAGCTGATACAAGCCTTGACCCAGGTATGAGCATTAGAAGCTTGTCTAATTTGGAGCACTACAGAGTTGCAAGAGACAGCTTTTGCCCTAACGGAAGGCAGTTAGCCAAGACCTCTGAGCTAGAAACGAAGGTAGAGCCAATGCAACTGGGTGAACAGGACTTAGCTGTAGAAGATGATGACTCATACATGGATTGCTCTTTATGCCAGTCTTCAAATACAGAAAGTTTGGAAGGGAGTCAACCATAAGGAAAACCTCCAGAGTCCGATAATCCTGAGAGCCTGTAGATAACTTGTAGAATTTCCTGTATTAAAGGAGAAATACCTTTTGCTGAGCAAGCTGAGGCTGTCTAATTAAAACTTGTTAAACAGCTGCTAGCCAGTGCAGTGCACAGCCTGAAGCCGTGCTGACGGTGAAAGTAAGAAAAGCTTTGATTGTGTTTGAACTATGTCTAAAACCCTTGCATAGAGAATTGTTTGCCTATGAAGAGTTTAACTTCTTGTTGAAAGTTTTCCTGTGCTTAAGGAGACAAACAGCCGGGAAGTGTTCTGAACTGAGAGAAAAGAAACCTGTTCTAAGAAAAGCTGTGTCTGTTTGTTTTAAAACAGCACTGCTAGCCATGTCTGGTAGCATTAGGTGTTGAAAGGACTTTTCTTTATGCTGAAGAACATTATAAGCTGTTTTGTTTGGAGTTCAGTTATATCCTGATGTATTTTTGAAAGAATCCTGGAGAAACAATCCAAAGGTGTTAATTTGTGAGCCTAGCGTTTACTCCATAAATAAATTTCTGTCACAAGCCTTACCACTCAAAGCCAACTACAAATGTGTTTTTTTTACCTGAAGCCAAGTACCTCCTGACTAAACTACCTTTCCCATGAGGCATTACAAGGCAGCCAGTCAGGTAAAGGCTAAATGGTGAATCTCTCCTATGACAAGCATGCCCCTCCATACTGTCTGTAAGGGGCTAAGGGCGTGACAATATGCAAGGTCATACATTTGGGCTGAAGCAATCTGAGGGAGCGATATAGTATAGGGGGTGAGGTACTTCTGTCCACAAAAGAAGAGCGGGAGCTAGGCGTGATTGTGTCTGATGATCTTAAAGTAGTTAAACAGGTAGAAAAGGAATGGCGAAAGCTAGAAGGATGCTTGGGTGCACAGGGAGAAGAATGGCCAGCAGAAGGAAGGAGGTGATAGTGCCTCTGTATAAGCCTTTGGTGCGACTTCATTCAAAGTATTGTGTGCAATTCTGGAGATCGCACCTTCAAAAGGATATAAACAGGTTGGAGTCGGTACAGAGAGTAGCTACTAAAATGGTTAGTGGTCTTCTTTATAAAGCATATGAGGACAGACTTGAGGATCTTAAATATGTATTTATTTATTTAACAGGTTTTCTATACCGCCTTTTCCTTCAATCAAAGCGGTGTACACTGTACTACAAGAACATACAAAGGCAGGGAGAGAGACATGCAGGGACCAAAGTGGTAGACAATGGGTCTACATAGAACAGGGAATGACAAGACATACATTAAGTTACATTTGATATATGGTTTACAGTCATACATCAATACAAAATATATAACAGAACATCATCTATAAATAGAAAAGAGATAGATAGTATATACCTGCCTCTGAAAACAGAGGTGCTTTGAGTACTGGCTCTCGACCACATCTCCACAAACGCCTTAGGATTATGTTGTAGAGCACCAGGAATCAGAATGGTAAACCACAAGTTTTTGTTCTCTTTACATATTCCCACAACCCAGAAATGTAATCTTGAACCCAGAGAATCAGAATGCCACATTCAGCAGTCTGGGAAATGAGAGGAAGGGATCCAGTCAGAGAACTTTCTAGGAATGGTGCAGATGTAAGTCCGGGGCAGCCTGCAATTGGAACTACAGAAGCCTTTCTGAGCTTTAATGTACACACATTCCTCATCTCCAAGGATGTCAACCCAGCTATGATAGGGTGAAGCATTTGGCCACTGGAAAGATTCTCCTTTCGTATGCAGACCGATCCATCAATCATTCTCACACAGTTTCCCTGAATATTCAAGTTCCTGCAGGAAAACACTATGGAAAACACAAGGCAAAAATAATCACATTGAAATAGTGCTTCATAGAAGCAGAATACATATTACAGCTTGCATTAACTGATTATAGAAAGACTACATAGACCAGTCCTTTCTTGTTAGAAATGTAATTGACAGCCTGAGACCTTTCAGAATGTTGAAACAGAAGCAGTAAACATTCTTTGGTATCCTGGATTAGTACTTTGCATTTCTGATTAGATCTTTTCCATCATGCTTTGATTCTTACAGCCTTAGAAAAGTTCAGTCAAAATGGTCTTTTAGTTATGTGCCAGTCAGAGAGCAAGGTGTGAAAATAGGTTTTTATTTGCAGAAGATTATGGGGCCACTACTCGACACAGCCATGTTTCGCCACTTCTTTTCGTCAAGGGTTCTGGCCTTTGTCTACCTGTTCATTCACATCTTCAAAAAAATATAACAGATTAGTAAGACAAGATCTTCCTTGGCTAAAGCCATGGTGGCTGTTTCCAATTAAGCCATGACTATCTACTTGTTCAGTAATTTTGTTCTTTATGATGGTTTCTGGGAGTGGAGGAGTAGACTAGTGGTTAGAACACTGGCTTGGTGTACACTTTAGAGGAAAGGCAGGATAGAGGTGATATGACTGGGATGTTTAAATACCTCCGTGACATAAATGCACAGGAGGGGAGTCAATTTCAATTGAAAGCAAGCTCTGCTATGAGGAGACATAGGATGAGGGTGAAAGGAGATGGACTCAGGAGTAATATGCAGAAATATTTTTTTACGGAAAGAGTGGTAAATGCGTGGAATAGTCTCCCAGTGCAGGTGGTAGAGATGAGGACAGTATCTGAATTCAAAAAAGAATGGGACAAACACAGAGGATCACTAAAGGAAAAAAAAGGACTGTTGTATTGGTTGATATGGAAGGGCAGACTAGATATGCCATATGGTCTTTTTCTGCCGTCATGTTTATGTTTATATTCTGGAAAGAGAAAAGAGAGCAAGCCCAGCTCATGGTGACCCAGATATTCCGGGAGGCTCTATTGATCTTTGCCCACAGCCACCTCTTGGCAGGACACCTAGGGGAGCAGGGGGTTATTGCACGTTTTATACAACGGTTCTTCTAGCCTAACCTATATGGAGGTGACTAATTTCTGCCAGGCATGCTCTGTGTGCCAATGGAAAAATAAGAACCAGCCTGAAAGCTCCCCTGATTCTGATCCCAGGGGTCGAAGAACCCCTGGATCGAATGGCCATGAACATTGTTGGTCCGTAAGATAGGAGCATGGCAGGTTACCAGTATCACTTAGTACTTGTTGACTATGCCATCCACTATCCATCAGCAATTCCCATGTGGAAAGTTACTGCAGGTCAGATAATAGAGTAACTGTTGAAAATTTTCTCTGAAGTAGGCTTCCCCAGAAAACATTTGACAGATCGGGGCACTAATGTTTTGCCCAGATAGATAGAAGCAGTCCTGGCATTGTTTAGGATCACTCACAAACTGACGGCCTCATTGAGCAGTTTAACTAGATCCTGATACAAATGGTTAGAAAAAGTATAGGCAATAACAGTCGGACATGGGAGCAAGTGATCCCATTTGTCCTGTTTGCATATAGAGAAGTCCTCCAAGTTACATTGTGCTTTTCCCCATTTGAGCTTTTAATTTGGAGATAACCCAGGGGACTCTTGGATGTGGTACAGGAAGCCTTGGTAGGAAAGGAAATAAGGTTAGAGCCCGTAATTGAACAGGTTACCAATTTGAAAACCCAGTTAATGACCTTCTTCCAGTGGACTAATGAACATTTAAGGAAAAAGCAAGAGAAGCAAAAGATCTATTATAACAAGCAGGCACAGGAGAGGAGTCAACCCAGGAGAGGAGACCTGGTATTAGTTATACTGACCACTTCCAATAATAAGCTACTATCCCAATGGAGAGGCCCCTTTAGGGTGTGCCAGAAACTGGGCCCTGTAGATTATGAAGTGGAGCAGTGGAAGGTGCAAACCTTCCACATCAATTTGTTCAAACCCTGGGTGTGTCGGAAGGGGCTAGGAGTGCAAGTAAATGAAGAGGACCTGGGTCCAGAGATTGTCCAGATGAAGGACCCCATGGAAGTCTCAGTAGGAAGTGAGTTGAAGGGGGACCAGAAGAGACAGATGAAGCCCTTGCTAGCCCAGTTCCCGGATGTGTTCTCACTCTGGCCTGGGAGAACCCATTTCAGAACTCACAGAATTATCACCCAGGATGGGGAACTTGTAAAGCAATGGCCATACCGTATTCCCCAGGTGAAACAAATGGAGATTGAGAAAGAGATAGAGGATATGCTGCACTTAGGGGTCATCAAAGAGTCCAACAGTGAATGGTCTAGCCCGATAGTTCTAGTGCCCAAACCTGATAGAACCACTAGGTTCTGTATTGATTTTAAGCAAGTGAATGCCATCTCGATGTTTGATGCCTACCCCATGCCTAGGATAGAGAACTGGTAGAGTAGTTGGGAGGGACTACATAAATTTCAACCCTTAATCTAATAAAAGGATACTGACAGATTCCCTTGGAACCATCCTCTAGAGAGAAAACAGCTTTTCGAACACTCCAGGGGCTATACCAGTTTACTGTCATCCCTTTTGGCTTGCAAGGAGCGCCAGCTACATTCCAGCATATTATCAATAAAGTATTCAAACCACATCCAGGGTACACAGGGTCTACCTTGACAAAGTGGTTATTTATTCCGAGACCTGGAAGGAATATTTAATCTACCTACATAAGGTGTGTGAATCCTTGAGGTGGGCCAGGATGACAGCTAACCCTAAGAAATGCCAGTTGGCGAACTGGGAGGTACAGTACTTAGACCACAAGGTAGGAAATGGGGTGGTGCGACCCACTCTTAGCAAAGTACAGGCAATTCAAGGGAAGACGCTGCCAAAAAACAAAAAGCAAGTTAGAGCATTTTTGGGCTAGTGGGCTATTACCGGAGGTTCATTCACCACTTTGCGGAACTGGCTGTTCCCCTTACCAATCTGCTGAAAAATAAATCCCCTAACCAGGTACATTGGGGTGCATGAGTAGAGGCCTTTGTTAAATTCAAGCAGGTCCTGTGTAAAGAACCGGTGTTAAGAAATATAGATTTCAAAGAGGCATTTGTGTTACAAACAAACACATCTGGGATCGATTTGGGAGCCATGTTAAGCCAAAATGTGTCCGGAGAACAACACCCGGTCATGTACCGTAGTCGGAAGCTAGGGGAGGCAGAACCTAGGTATTCAATCATGGAGAAGGAGTGCCTTGTGGTCAAGTGGGCTGTAGATTCCTTAATGTACTATTTGCTAGGTAGGCATTTCACCCTCATAACCGACCATACAGCCCTCAAAACTCACCTCTTTACAGCATAGTACACTAAGGACAAGACATAATGCCTCATGCAACTGCCTCTGTCCCCATAACCAACCCCTCCCTCCCTCTATCCCCTCAAACAATGGTCTCCCCACCCATCCCTTCCCCCTCTATCCCCTCAAACAATGGTCTCCCCACCCATCCCCTCCCCCACAATCCTTGTTCTCCTCTTATATTAACTCCTCTCCAAGTTCTTTGCCCTGTTACAATGTATTAAGTTATCAAAGTTCATTGACTTGTTACAATGTATCGAGTTTTGTTTCAATGTAAACTGCCTTGACCATAGGAAAATCTATTAAATAAATAAATAAACACATATGAAAACCTGTTAAATAAATACATAAATAAATATGAAAAACACCAATGCCCGCTTGACCTGATGGTACATAGCCTTACAGGCCTATGACTTCGAATTTGAACACCGGACTGGGAAAGCCCATACAAATGTGGATTTCCTGTCCCAGGAGGATGAAGGACCCGCAGACTGGATTGATTCCATCACATTCTGACCCAAAGAGTCTCCGCCAAGGGGGGAGGTATGTGATGGGGTGTACATCCCATCACTGCCAGAGTCCGGGGGACCTTGGCCAGTCTCTGTTCTGGAGGTATAAACCCGTCTAGGAGGGACTCCCTATAGTGGCAGACAAGGACACCCAGGGGCCAAGGAACAACCCGAACCCCTTCTCCCTTCCCAGCTAGGAGACATAGGACCTGGCTCCATGACAACACCTGGGATAAGAGGGAGGTGTAAAGGGGGGGGGGGTGAGAGACTTGGCCCAGATCCCCATGGAGATAGAGCCCCTTGGGTAGGATCAAGGGGACCCCCAGCAGGATGAGGAGAGAGCTGGGAAATTAGCAACAGCTAGTCCCTGAAGGGAATCCCATGAACATTCAGCCAATGGATAACCCACCAGACCTGGGGTAGTAGTAGCAACAAGCAGCTACGTGACAGGGCATCCAGGTAATTCCACACATGGGACATACTCCAGCTGAATCAGAGACTTACAAGGGGGGAATTTATAATGATGTTGGACATGTATGTTTGTATAAACTGAAGGTCGTTGGGAAGTCGTCATTTGCATAGTATTCACATATTGTGTGTTGATACAAAGGACCCAGGTGAGGGCTACTTTGAACCCGGGGAGGGGACAGTTGCCCAGAAAGGGAGGGAGACCCCATCATGGGAAGGGATCCCACCAAACATGAATTTTGGGACTATTAGATCACTCACCTTAACGTACAGGGGAACCTCAGAGATAGACCTCCCTGCTAGGGGGAGGCCATAAAGGGTGGTTCCTGGACTCTTCTTAGAAAGTGGACTAAGCCAAGAGGATTACTGGAGGGATCTGAAAGGACTACCAGACTCCTGCCTGCTGGACCTGGAGATGGAGCAACAGCCTCACAAATCTCTTCCTGGTAGTAAACCACAATAAAGCACAGTTACTTACCTGTAACAGGTGATCTCTGGGAACAGCAGGAATAAATCTTCACATATGGGTACGTCGGTACCGACGGAGCTTGTGTGGGAACGCTCCCCAGCATCCAAAAAGAAAGCCTTTGGGAGCATCCCACACGCATGCGCGCTGCCTTCCCGCCCATTCACTTCCCTCTCATCAGTTGGGTTTGTAGCTGAGACCGAAGGAGGGAAGTAGACAAATTAGAGAGAGAGAGAGCGAGAGAGAGAGAGAACAACTCCTAGGGGAGGTGGGTGGGTTGTGAAAACTTATTCCTGCTGTTCCCAGAGATCACCTGTTACAGGTAAGTAACTGTGCTATCTCCAGGAACAAGCAGGAATGAGTCTTCACATATGGGGACTCCCAAGCTAGAAATGCCTAGAGGAGGTCCCTGCATGTTGCAAATCTAATAGATGGGCCATGCTATTTTCCAGATCCTCAGGCATCCAAGGGATGGAGGGTAGGAGTTGAATTAAAAAGGGTGTGCTGTGGAACAGCTTGACTAAACAAGGCGTCTAGAGGGGAGTCCTTGTGTAGATCATAAATGTTAGTAAATATTGAATTCCAATTTTCTAATGTGGACCTTACTCTAAAGTATTGCAAAGTATATGTTGAGGCTAATATAGGTCTGGTGCTAAGAGCCAGTACATTAACCTCAAAGAAATTACCTACCTGTAATTGAATGTGCGGGAAGGCAGCCCGCATGCGTGTGGGATGCTCCCAAAGGCTTTCTTTTTGGACGCTGGGGAGCGTTCCCACGCAGGCTCCGTCAGTACTGATGTACCCATATGTGAAGACTTATTCCTGCTGTTCCCAGAGATCACCTGTTACAGGTAAGTAACTGTGCTTTATTGTGGTTTACTACCAGGAAGAGATTTGTGAGGCTGTTGCTCCATCTCCAGGTCCAGCAGGCAGGAGTCTGGTAGTCCTTTCAGAAAATAATTTAGCAATACAGGCAGAGGTCAGAAGCCTTAATGGCTAGAACTAATCCCAGAAGAAAAAACGGGGGGAGTTTTATGAGGTTGGACTTTGGAGGAGAAGCTAAAGCTTCTGTAGGCCAAAGTTTAAAGCTCTTTGTCCTTGGAGCAGAATAAGGCTCTAGGAAAGAGAGAAGATAAATCTGACTGGTTTTCAGAAAAAGGATGGGTCTTTAAGACCCCTCTATCCAAATGAAAGCAAGAAACATTTGTAGTAGGTGGTGTAGCCTCCAATTTCTTGAAGATCAGTAATGTCTTCCCTAAGCGATGTCACTTAGGATAATGACTTTACATGGAGAGCTTCAGATGTAACTTAACCGGAAAGGTTACGGTAAAGAAGGTAGTCTCTAATTACCATAGAAATTGGCTGTCCATTTAAAACCCTATGGTATGCTGGGACAGCATTAATATATATAGATAGATAGATTCACTTAATAACAAGAAGGGGTAAAACCTGCTTGAGAATATAGATAGAGAATCTCTTTCTGGTTACAAGTGGAAGGACCATGGAGAAGGTTACATGGAAACCAGTGGAATGTTCTTACTTAGAAGGAGAGGTCTAGATTTCATTAAAAATTCTAGCCTCTGAATAACCAGAAATGGAGACGTATGTGAAGGGGTGCAGAGGAGATCCTTAGTCTTAAGACAACAAATCTCGATCCTTCTATAACTTCAGTGTGGAGATGATGACGCAATATAAGGGGATACCATGTTTGCCCCTCTATGAGGGCAATGTGAGTATCATGCGTTCTTTGTTCAGCATTAGCTTCAATGAAGTATTGGGAATTAGAAGGAATGCACTAGACAAGGACCGACTGCAGTGAAAAGGAATGCATCCCTGTTGTAAGAGTTCCACTGGAGATGTGGAACAACCCAGGGAATTGAGCAATTCTTTATGCTTTCATGTGGTCTAAGCCCTGGTTCCTTTTCTCAAAAGGAAATTTTAAGGAAGATGGTAAGAGTAGGAAAAAAACAGTCATGTAGGAGCATGACTGGGCAAAGCCTTTTCAACCATCTGGAAGTTACCTATTAGGAATGGCTCTGACGCTCTCTGGCAAAGGCCCATAGTTGTAGAGCATTTTTGTATAATTGCAGAGAGCATGTTGTAGGTTGCTTAGGTGAGATCTGGCTGTTTATTTGCCAGTGTGCAACCTAATCTATTCTGTTGGAGCCAAAAAGAATTGAAGATGGCTAAGAATAGTAGACAGGCCGGTTGCCTGCAATGATAAATTGTCCAAGTGAGCTTTGGAACCCCTCTTGGAATTATCTGTTATTAAGGCAACCGAAAAAGTTAGGTCCTATAGACTGGAAAAGGACCGACAGATAATTAGGAGTGGTAAAACTCAATTATTGTCTGATAAACTGTCTTAAAAGAAATATTTGAGAAGATTGCAAAGGGGAAGAAAGCTCTGTATGGAAAGCACTTACTGGAGTAGGTATTGAAGAAAATCCTGTGGGCTTAAAAGTAAGCCCTCCAGTTGAATAGTATCACTCTTAGACTGAATGTCTCGACTAAGAGGGATAGAAAGTAATACAGAGTTGAGAAGACTTACAATTTGGTAAGTCCCTGAAAAAGGTAATGTCCCCTTACAGTCAAAATTATGAGATATCCTCGTACAGGAAAACTGTCAAGGTGAAGGGCATAGCCTACCTTGCTATTAGTTGTTACCCCTCTTTTTCTTTCAAAAAGGAGAGGAGAAACCTGTTACCTGTAGGGCATGATTATCCTCAATAGCTCTAGGAGCTAAAAGAATGGATTTCTCTTGTGGCAAGAGATTCATGCCTAGAGTCGAGGATTGAGTCAGTGTATCACTGATCTCTCAGTAAGGATGAGATGAACTGTAGATGCTTCTGTTGATAAGAAGTAGGTTAGCGGTTCTAAACCTCAAACAGGAAAAAGAGATTTAATGAATAAAATATCAGAAACCCTGCGACTGCTAAGTTTGCTGAGCCTGTTGAGGTTTTAATTTCCTTAGCCTGGTTTGATGTTGCCCTTCTTTGGAAACATCTTCATGATGGGTAGAAGATGGATAAAACTTTTTTCCCCTAGGGGAATAAAGTTTTTTAGGAGATTTTTTAGTAGCTGGGATAGAGGAAAGTTTTGACAATCCTCTGAAAGCAACAATATCAGTGTTTAACTGATTAGCTTGGAATAAAGCATCCTTGTTAAAGAGATTTTCACCAGTACAAGGAGTATTTGCCAGCCTTTCTTCCAAGTCTGAAGCTTGGAGCCAGGCCATACGTCGTGCCCCTATGGCTATAGCAGAAGTTCTGCTAATAGACTCAAAACAGTCCAGGGAAGCACGATTAAGGAACTTAGAGACATTTTGAGCATGACTGACCAATAAGTGATAGTCTGCTCTTTTATGTTCTTGAAGCAAAGGGTCCAAAAGTTTTAAATTCTTTGTGACCTCTTCAAGAGATAATCCCATATAGAAAATATATGAGATAATTCTTGCTGAAAGCATAGATGCCTGGAAGCATCGACGTCCAAAGGCATCTAAAATCCTAGACTCATGACCTGGCGGATAAGAGGAGTGCTTCTTTGCACTCTTAATGCGCCTCACTGCTGATTCTACAACAATAGAATGATGAAGAAGTTGAGTCTTTTGAAAACCTGGAGAAGGTGGCACCTTGTACACAGTGTCAAGTGTTTTAGAAGTTGGGGATAACATTAAAGGAGTTTCCCACAGTTTTAATAGTAGATCTTGTAAGATCTGATGCACAGGAAGCATGATGACCTCCTTTGGAATCCAGGGGAATTGCAAAGTTTCTGAATCCCCTGGTATAGAGTCTTTACCAGGTATAGAAATGGCAAGTAACTTTGCCATATCAAGCAAAAAAGCTTGAAAAGAAATCTCTCCTGAGGAGGACCCTCTGAAATGAGAGGTAAAAGCTGAAATTATTGACAATTCAGCCTTGGCACCGATGGATTCATCCCAGTCATCGGGATCGCAAGACTTGAAAGGATGAAGCATCGGATTTTCTTTAAAGAGATGTTTTCGGTACCGCCCGAGGTCGGTACCAAGATGAGTCGGTACCAAATCCTCTATGCTAGAGAGCGATTCCAGGCTCAGCATCGAAGGGAGTGAGTCTGTCGAAGAAAACATCGACGGTACCGACACCGGTAACGATGTCGATACCGGTACCGATACTCGAGGAACGGTCTGCAGCAACTCTAGCGGTACCGAAGTAGCTGAGAGTGCTAGACTACGTTCATCGGTGAGGAGTGTTTCATCCATCACCACAGCCAATGCCAGGGTGTCGGTACCACTCGCAGCGGCCACAACCACCAAGCCTGGCCCAGGTATGTCCATGGAGGTAAGAACCTCGGGAACAACCTGAAACCCCATGCTTTGGAGCCCAAAGACTCCCGCCGGGGCTTTATTGCCAAAATGTTCTCGAGGGCAACGCCAGAGGCATCTCGATGCTTAGAAGGAGATCTACCACTCGAGGACTGGCTAGTCTTAACAGACTTTTGTTTGGTTACCTGATCCTGTGAAAAAGAAGATATTCTGGCTGGTGACATCGAGTCCGATGTGAACCGGGTATCGAGTTGTGCTTGATCCTGAAGACTTCTTCTGTTTGAGCTCCAGCAGGAGAGACACTCCAGTGGGCAATGGTCAGGACCTAAACATTTTAGATACCAAGTATGAGTGTCTAAAAATATATTTGTACCGCCACACTTTGAGCATAGTGGCTGGTTTTTCCATAATGGAAGGATAGAGGCCTAGAGGCCTAGAAACCGTCAGGCACTAAACAGGAAAACATTCCCAGAGAAAAGAAGAAATTTTTAGTAAAAAGAAAGAAAAGCACCGGCAGTACCGGTGGCGTTGAGGGAAGGCAGACGTGACCACAAAAAAAGAAGAATAGAAAGAAAAATTTTCTGCGGTGACAGGAATACATCCTGCCAGCTCCGCGGAAAATGGAAAACTGATGAGAGGGAAGTGAATGGGCGGGAAAGCAGTGCGCATGCGAGTGGGATGCTCCCAAAGGCTTTCTTTTTGGACGCTGAGGAGCGTTCCCGCGCAGGCTCCGTCGGTATCGACGTACCCATATGTGAAGACTCATTCCTGCTTGTTCCTGGAGATATTTGTTTCTACTAACAAAGAACCCCTCTTTTATGCACTCTTCCCCCCACCAAAGATAAAAATCCACCACACATAGTTAACAGTTACTATTGAAATCAAATATTTGGATATAACTTTAGGCCAGAACCTAAACATGCTTTCACATATAGCTGGGTTTAAAAAAGGTTTGGACAAGTTCCTGGAGGAAAGGTCCATAAACCATTATTAAAAAGGGACCCAAGGATATCATTGCTTGACCCAATACAAGCATTGTGGAACCTGTGTCTTTTGGGGAAACTGCTAGGTACGTATGACCTAGATTAGCCACTGTTGGAAACAGGATTACTGGGCTTGATGGACCTTGGTCTGACCCAGTATGGCATATCTTATGTTCTTATATAAAGAAAACAGCTAACCAGCATACTTCAAGAAGAGATCTCTACAAAACCTATGCACGCTACTTGAGCACAGTGATTTTAGGACAGTTTTCCAATCCATTATCACACCTCAGACTATGCCAACATTCTTTATCAAGGCCATTGTAATCTTTACAAATGGCACAAAATACTGCGGCCAGAATAATTGCTAGTACTTCTAAATTTGTACATATCACACCCACCCTTAAGAAACTTCATTGGTTACCGATAGCACTGAGAACAAAATATAAAGTTATAACTACAATATATAAGATACCATATAATCAGTCGGCCACCTGCCTGAACTCCCTAATAAACAAAGTACCCCAACTAAGATCAAGAAGGTGTAACAACCAGAATCTGCTATCTAGTCCACCATTAAGAACCTACATTATTGCATACATTATTCAAGGTGCAGTCACACCATGGAATGATACAGAGGCATTATAATATCCTTTGTTTTATTCTCCATTCCTTTCCTTATGACACCTAGCATTCTATTTCTTGGCCGCCGCTGCACACTGGGTGGAAGGTTTCAACATGTTACTCAAAAAAGGGAGCAGGCAACGAGAGACCCTTGGAAGCATATACCTAGGAGTGTTTTATTTTGCACTCTCAAATATTCAATGGTACTTGAGAGTGCAAGATAAAACACTCCTAGGTATGTGCTTCCAAGGGTCTCTCGTTGCCTGCTCCCTTTTTTGTGTGCTGCTTCTCTGCAGGTGAGGTGCTTTTCTTGTTCCTACGGGTTTCAACATGTTATCCACAATGACACCTAAATCTTTTTCTTGGGTGGTGGTTCCTAATGTGGAACCTTGCATCGTGTAATCATAGTTTGGGTTGTTCTTTCCTAGGTGCATAACTTTGCACTTCTCCACATTAAATTTCAACTGCCATTTGGATGCCCAGTCTTCCAATTTATCAAGGTCCTCTTAAAACAATTCAAAATCCTCATGGGTTTTAACAGCTTTGAATAATTTTGTCTCATCTGCAGATATGATTACCTAACTCATTATTCCCATTTCCAGGTCATCTGCGAATAAGTTAAAAAGCAACAGGCGCAGCACAGATCCTTGGGGTATGCCACTAGTCACCTTTCTCCATTAGGAAAATTGGCCATTTAGCCCTACCCTCTGCTTTCTATCTTTTAACCAGTTCCTGAACCACAATAGTACCCTGCCTCCTAACCCATTCATTTTTAATTCTGCCAAGAGTCTCTCATGAGGGACCTCGTCAAAGGCTTTCTGAAAATCCAGATACACTCACTTTTGTCTACCTTTTTATTCACACATTCAAACATAACAGATTAACAAGACAAGACCTTCCTTGGCTAAAGCCATGTTGACTGTCTCCTATTAAGCCATGACTATTGTCACACCCTGGTCCACCAGCAGCGTGGCAAGCTGGTTGGGCTACAGGGGGACCTTTTACTGAAAGGATTCCTTTTCAATAAGGTAGTTGAAGCTCGAGTGGTAAAGCTTAAATCAAGGTTTTATTTCCCCTCCCGGGGTTTGGATTCAACACAAATACAAAAGAACATAAGCCATGCTCTGGCCAAAAAGAATAAGGACAAAAATAAAGTCTTGTGCTTTATAACAGGCAGTTAACTCACTTCTAACACTGTATCTCTTCAGCACAATGAAATTTCATCATTAAACACAGCCAATGTACAATCCATTTGATAGTCAGACACGTCCGGTTCAGGAGGATCAATGATCATTGCTTCAACCTGACTATCATCTGTAATACATTGCTGCTTATATGATGTTGGCAGATTATTCTCCTCTGCCAGCTCTCTGGATTTTCCTATTATCTCCTCCAGCAGATAAGGGTCACTGTCAGCATATCCTGGTATATAATTCCAATGGGCTTTATGTCCTTTATAACCTCTACGAGGAAAAGACTTGGGCACAGCTTTACCCTGGTAAAACAGCCTATCTCTTGGGTTTGAGTCAGGAGAAAAGCTAGGCACTGCTTCTTCCAGCAAGGGTTTAAATCTCAGAGGCTTTTCTCTAGATTTTAGCTGTTTGTCACCCTCTTCCCACATGCAGATATCTGACACTGTGTATCCTTTCTTTCTTGAGGCTTGTACCGGCTCTCCAGCTGTTCTGACTGGTAATTTCCCCTTATAACTATCTTCAGCATAAGGTATACGTTTGGAGGTTTGGTTAAAAGCTTTCTTTTCCTTTCTCCTCCAATTACCACTATCAGCTGTTCTCTGCCAGCCTTTCTCACAATTAGAATCAAAGTCAGTTATATCAGTTTTCCTACCAGCCCAAAGCAGACGTTGTTTCCCAGGTTCAGACCTCAGCTTGCACTCATTATTCAGCTGGTCTTGATCCAACACGTCTCTCCTGCTTTCAACTGCTGGTCTCACTGTATCCTTAAAGCTGTTTTCTCTGAAGTTATCAACGCTGCCAAAGCCCACGTTAGATCTCCTTCTCCAGCTACAACTGTTGCTGCTTCCACTTCTCTCTCTATTCTCTAATGAACGTCCCTTATATGTTTGCTGAGGCTCTACTCCAGCTCCTCCCCCTCCCAGGTGAAGGCTATCAGAGCTAAGAGCTGGGGAATGCCTATCAGCTGTGCAGGGTTCTCTCCCTCGTGGCTGGGAATGTTTGTGTTGCTCTTGGCAACTGGGTGTCCTGATATCTTCCTTCCTGCTAGAAACAGCCCTATTAGTCCTAGGTTCCTCTGCTTTCCTAACACAGGATATCTTTTCCCCATCACACTATCTATATTTTCAGTAATTTTGATCTTTATAATGGTTTCTACCATTATAACTGGTACTGACATCAGGTTCACCGGCCTGTAGTTTCCAGGATCAACCCTGGAACCTTTTTACAAAACTGGCATTACATTGGTCATCCTACAATCTTCGGGTATTACAGATGATTTTAACGATAGTTCAAAGATTACTAATAGTAGATTTGCAATCTCATATTTCAGTTCTTTCAACACCCTTGGGATATATACCATCCGATCCAGGTGATTTGTTTCTCTTCAGTTGATCAAATAGTTGTAATGCATCTTTTCGGTGTATCAATATTTCTTTCCTGAAAGATGCTTTTTTGGCAACAGCATCATCTCTGACTTCACTTTTAAACCATGCTGGCAGTTTTTTGGACTTTTTTCCACTTTTCTTGAAGCATGGAATACAGCTGGTGTGGGCTTCCAAAATAGTATTTTCAAACAACACTCAATCTTGATGTCTTTAACCTTTGCAACTGCCCCTTTTCATTTTTTTCTTAACTATTTCCCTCAATTTATCATAGACTCCCATTTGAAAGCTAAAAGGTAGTACTGCGGATTTCCTTACCATCCTTCCTCCGTTTATTAAATCAAATGTGATCATGCTATGATCACTATTGTCAAGTAGCTCCAACATCCTTATCTCTTGAACTAGATCTTGTGTTCTATTAAGGACTAGGTCCAAAATGGCTTCCCCTCTAGTCAGTTCTTGAACTAGCTGCTCCAAGAAGCAGTCATTTATTTCATCTAGAAATTATCTTCCTAACATGTCCTGCCGTGACACTGACCAAATCAATACCAGAATAACTGAAATCACCCATTATTATTACTGTGCTGTAAGCTTGTTAGCTTCCCTGATTTCTTTGAGCGTTTCATCATCCATTTGTTCATTTTGGCCAGGCGGTCGATAGTACACCCCCACTGCCATCACTTTCCCTTTCCCTTTTTTACATGGAATTTCAATCCATAGAGATTCTACAGTGAATTTTGTTTACTGCAAAACTTTAATCCTTTGTGACTCAATGCTCTAACACAAGAGTGCAACCCATCCACCAATTTGATCTGCTCTATCGTTACGATAGTTTGTACCCAGGTATCGCAGTGTCCCACTAGTTGTCCTCCTTCCACTATGTCTCTGAGTTATCAATCATATCTAACCTCTCATTTAGTACTATATATTCTAATTGTCCTCTTAGTTTTTAGACTTCTAGCATTTGCATAGAGGCATTTAGAAACTGTATTTTATTCATTTTAATCTGGCTATCAGTAGGAAGGGGTAATTTGGAATCTTTAAACTCTGTCTGCTCTGTATTCAAAGACATTTGGGTTACTTTTGTCTTTATTTGAACCTCTCTGTTGATATGCCCTAACTTCAATCTTTTGCTATTATTCTTCAAGGATACATTGCTCTGAACCATGGGCTCTTGGGTGACTGTCAGCTTTCCCCTATTATCTAGTATAAGAGCTGCTCTCTCTCCTTTTTAAAGGTTAATGCCAGCAGCCTGGTTCCATCTGAGTTAAGGTGGAGCCCATCCCTTCGGAAAAGGCCCTCCTTTCCCCAGAATGTTGCCCAGTTCCTAACAAATCCAAAACCCTCTTCCTTGCACCATTGTCTCATCCATGCATTGAGACTCCGGAGCTCTGCCTGTCTTTTGGATCCTGCATGTGGAACGGAAAGCATTTCAGAGAATGCTAACCTGGAAGTTCTGGGTTTCAACTTCCTACCTAAAAGCCTAAATTTAGCCTCCAGAACCTCCCTACCACACTTTCCTATGTCATTGGTACCAACATGTACCAAGACAGCAGACTCCTCCCCAGCACTATCTAAGACCTTGTCTAGGTGGCGCGTGAGGTCCGCTACCTTCGCAGCAGGCAGGCATGTTATCACCAGCCACACAGCTATTTACATGCCTAATGATCGAATCACCAACTATAATGGCTGTCCTAACCCTTCCCTCATGGGCACATGGCCCTGGAGAAACTTCCTCAGTGCGAGAGGGTTTTACATCACCTGGAGGACAGGTCCTAGCTATAGGATCACTTCCTGCCACACCCAGGATGATGCTTTCCTGTCACGTGACCTATCTTCTCCATGGTAACAGGGATGCTGCCTAACTGGAGGTGGAACGTCACTATTACATCTCTGTAGGTCTTGTCTACATACCTCTCTGTCCTCCTTATGTCCTCCAAGTCTGCTACTCTTGCCTCCAGAGATTGGACTCGTTCCCTGAGAGCAAAGAGCTCCTTGCACTTAGTGCACACGTAAGAATCTTCACCAACTGGGAGAAAATAATACAAATAATACAAAAGACTGGAAAGCCCCCCTCTCACTGCTGGATTGCTGTCTTCATCTTAGTTTTAAGGTTGTGTTTAGATATTTAAGTTCTTTGCTTACTAAGGGTTGCTGGGGATACTTATACTAATAAAACTATACCTAATATGTTTAATGTACTTTGTTCACCTGAAGCTAATTAGTGTAGTAATGTAGTAATGTAGTGTAGTAATGTAGTAATGTAGACAGTGTAGTAATGCGGGCGAAACCGTACTCGATGGCTCCCAGCTCAACTGGCGTGCGGCGTTTTTGTAACCAAAATGAGTTAGTTGAGCTGGGAGCCATCGAGTATGGTTTTGACCGCATTACTACACTGTCGATCCCCTAATGAAACACATAACTTGTGAAACGCTACAGTGCTGAGTTTGCGTTGGGATTATCAGAGATGACTGAAAGAGGAACTACAGAAGATAAAAGATAAGCATTTCCATAGAAGATAAGCATCGTTGTTCAATATTTAGTTAAGTAAGATAAGGATTTAATATACCTGCCGAATAAGCAACATTTGAGGTCACTGATGCAAATTGAAGCTCGGAGTCTAGACATACTGTAAATCTAGACGGTTGCTTTATACTAGTCTGAGACCTTGTTGCTAAAGGCTATATATATATCTCATCAGTTGGACAGAGTGTTTTGTTCTATGTTGGAGAGGTATAGTTAAACTATCATCTTGAAGGTGAAGAAGTGGAGCTGAATAAGTTTTGAATTCTTACAAAATAAATAAGCAAAACAAATCTGTCACTTCTTTCTCTATAATTTTCTATAAGTTTCTTCATTCTGAACATACTACTAAGATCCTTATCCATTCTCTAGTTACCTCCCATCTAGACTGTTGCAACCTCCTCTTCACTGGTCTTCCTCTAAATCATCTCCTACCACTTCAGTCTGTTCAAAACTCAGCTGCATGGCTAATCTTCCGCCAGTATCACTATGCTCATATAACCCCTCTTCTCAAGTCACTTCATTGTCTCTCTATCCGTTTCCGCATCCAGTTTAGACTTCTACTACTGACCTATAATTACATTCATTCACCTGCTCCTCACTACCTTTCCTCTCTTATCTCTCCCTATATCCCTCCTTGGGAACTCCACTCTTCTGGTAGATCACTTCTATCTGTGCCTTTCCGTTCCACTGCCAACTCTAGACTTCGATCTATCTATCTTGCTGCTCCTTATGCCTGGAACAACTACCTGAGTTGGTATGCCAGGCTCCATCTGTGGCCCTGTTCAAATCCAGGCTAAAACCTCACACCTTTGAGACTGCTTTTGGATCTTCATCCCCCTAACCTCCTGTTCACCTCCTATGTGTTTCCTTACCATTTCCCTAGATATATCCTAGTCTCCAATTGTGTGGTCTATCTTGACTAGATTGTAATCTCTTCCGAGCAGGGACTGTCTCTTTCATGTCTCTGTACAGCGCTGTGTACGCCTTGTAGTGTTATACAAATGACAAGTAGTAGTAGTAGTAGTAGTAGTATATAAATTTGCATAAATCCCCATATGTTGATCCAGCAACATAAATCACTTCCAACATTTTGAGATCTCTTGTACCAATGGTAAATATTTACGAGTCTGTTATAATAGAAAAGGTGCAGAAAGATACAGAATGTCTATTACATATTAAATAAAGACCATGGGAATGGATGGGATATATCCCAGGATACTGAAAGAGCTGAGAGAGGTTCTGGCAGGGCCTTTAAAGGATGTTTTTAATAGATCCTCTGAGACAGAGGTTCCACAGGACTGGAGAAGGGCTGATGTGGTACCTCTTCACAAAAGAGCTAATAGGGAAGAAATGGCAAACTACAGGGCAGTAAGCCTTACCTCGGTGGCGGGAAAAGTGATGGAGGCACTCCTGAAAGAGCGAATAGTGGACTTAGAGAAGCTAGCAAAGTAGTCAGGAAAGCAAAGATTCAAAAAGAGGAGGAAATAGCCAATGCAATAAAATGGGGGGGGGGGGGGGAGACATTTTTCAGATATGTTAGTGAGAAGAGGAAGGGCAAAAGTGGTATTGTCAGACTCCAGGGTGAAGGGGAGGAAAATGTAGAAGCTGATGAGGATAAAACTGAATTGCTATACAAAAGCAGAAGTAAGGATGTGGTTGAAAACTACAGGCCAGTTAGTCTAACTTCGGTTGTGAGTAAATTATTGGAAAATAGTGAGGTTTCTGGAGTCCAGCGGATTACAAGATCCGAGGCAGCATGGATTCACCAGAGGGGCTGAATGTTCCCTGTAAAATAGTTATCTCCAAGTTATAATGCCCTGTTCAATGTAATTTCAGTTTGTTCAATGTAAACCGCACTGATGCAGAATAGCGCGGTATATAAGAGAATGTAAATAAAATAAAATAAATAAAGAGGCAGGTCTTGTCAGACAAATCTGATTGATTTCTTTGACTGGGTGACCAGGGAGTTGTACTGAGGGACAGCCCTAGATGTGGTGTTTTTAGATTTCAGTAAAACCTTTGACACTGTTCCTCACAGGTGACTTTAAACAAACTGAGCACCCTAGGGATAGACCCTAAAGTTACTGCTTGGGTTAAAAATTGGTTGAGTGGGAGGCGACAAAGGGTACAGGTTTAATGAAACTCACTCTGAGGAGAAGGAAGTTACCAGTGGTGTACCCCAGGGATCTGTCCTTGGTCCGATTCTTTTTAACATCTTTGTTAGTGATATAGCGGAAGCACTTTTGGGTAAGGTTTGCCTCTTTGCGGATGATACCAAAATCTGCAATAGAGTAGACACCCAGGAAAGTGTAGATAATATGAAGAGGGATCTAGCTAAGCTTGAAGAATGGTATAGAATTTGGCAGCTGGGATTTAATGTTAAAAAAATGTAAATGTAAATGCATTTGGGCAGCAGTAATCCAAGGGAGCAATATAGTAAAGGGGGTGAAGTACTTTTGTCCACTAAAGAAGAGCAGGACCTAGGTGTGGTTGTGGCTGATGATCTTAAAGTAGCTAAACAGGTAGAAAAGGCGACAGCAAATGCTAGAAGGGTAAGAACATAAAAACATGATATTCCATACTGGGTCAGTCCAAGGTCCATCAAGCCCAGTATCCTGTTCCCAACAGTGGCCAATCTAGATCATAAGTACCTAGCAGTCTCCCCAATAGACAAAGGTTCCTCAATGCTAAGAAGGGACCCAGGATATCAATGCTTGATCCAATACAAGCATTGCGGAACCTGTGTCTTTTGGGGAAACTGCTAGGTACGTATGACCTAGATTGGCCACTGTTGGAAACAGGATACTGGGCTCGATGGACCTTGGTCTGACCCAGTATGGCATATCTTATGTTCTTGTATTGGGTCAAGCAGTGATATCCTGGGTCCCTTTTAATAATAGTTTATGAACCTTTCCTCCAGGAACTTGTCAAAACCTTTTTTAGACCCAGCTACACTAACAGCCTTTACTAAATCCTCCAGTAACAAATTCCAGAGTTTGATTACATGTTGAGTGAAAAAATAGTTTCTTTTATGAGTCTTAAATAGGTTACCCTGTAGCTTCATTGCATGTCCCCTAGTCTTTTTATATTCTGACGACGTAAACAATCAATCTACATTTACCCATTCCACTCCATTCATTAATTTATAGACCTCTATCATATCTCCCCTCAGCCGTCTCTTTTCCAGGTTGAAGAGCCCCAACCTTCTTAGCCTCTCTTCATAGGAGTATCCTTCCATCCACTTTACCATTTTGGGGCTCTTCTCTGAACCTTTTCTAATAACACTATATCCTTTTAAAGATACGACGACCAGAATTGCTCACAATATTCAAAGTGCGGTCTGCCACCCACCCGCTCCCTAACCTTGAGGGTTTAAGGAGGGGTTGGCCTTGAGGTTGAGGTTGTAGTTGTGAAAGGTCAAGTGATAAGGCAGGCAAAAGAATATTTTTTTACATAAGGATTTATTTCTCCCGCTCCGCGGTGGGATGAAACAGACGTAAAGGAATATTTTAGCCAAAGTAAGAATAAAGCAAAAACAGGCTCTTCAATGCTGTGCTCAAATGTCCTTTAACGCTAGGGTTCACATTCAGTCATGTGACCTCTGCTTTTAAATCAAACAAACACTGGCAAAACAAGAATGTTCCTGAGTTGTGAACAAGATATGCTTTAGCTTATTTTTACTTCTTCATAAGCTCTTCAGCAAGGTACTCATACAGGATACATTTAGTATATTATAGCATATGACCATTCAAGCTTTGCTTCACTTATCTCTGTCAATAAGACAGGTTGAACAGTCCATTGGTTGGTCTACTTCTATCATTGGCAAAGAACAAGCCAAGGGCATTTCTGCTTCAGGACTATTTTCTGGTTGTGCTAGCTTCTGGTCAGAAATTGCTCGTTTATCTAAGAATTCCTTAAATTCTCTAAGGAGTAATTCAGCCTGCTTTCTAACTTGGCTAAGCTGAGGATTTGCTCCTTCCTTAGGTAAGCATTTGTTTGCAGTCCTTATCTCAGGATAGCTAGTAATGCCGTCTCTGTTAACACAATCATTCAATGTGCTGGAGTCACCCCTCCCCCACTTGTCTCTGAAAGTAAGTGTCGGGTTACCAACTTCAGTTGTATGAGGAGTGCTTCTAAAGAGTGCTTCAAACACAGGTCCGTCTAACTTCTCCTGGCTTATTTCTCTGCCATACAGGTCAGCTGTTTTCTTTCTATTAGCTTGCTTGCTAAAACTTTCAGCTGTCTGGTGAGAATAGCTGGGAATGTTTAAACGATTTCCAGGCTGCAGCCAACTGCCTTCATATTGACTGAGTCTGTCCTGAGTTTTAAAATCAGCATTCACTCTTTCTGGCTTCTCATTATAAAACTTGTCATCTGTATTAAACACACCATGTACCTTGTATTGAGGCTTGTCTGAGAATTCCTTGCCACTCTGCCTTCCTTTCCACGGGTCAGCTCTCCCCTCCAGAAGCCTGGGCTTTATCCCTGGGTCTCTCAGTGCTTCAAACCTCTCCTGTTCACAGAAGATTCTATCAGCCTCTGAGTATCCCTGGTACCTGCTTCTTGGGTCTGAATCCCTTCCCCTTGGATTACAGCTGGGCAGTGTTTCTCTTTCCACGTCAAGGATTTCTGAGTCAAAGGCTGCTTCCTGCCTTTCTCTCTCTTGCTTTGCTCTCTCTCGCTTTGCGCTCTCTTGCTTCCCATCTTCTCTGCTTAACAAGCTGCCTCTGCTTTGGACAGCCCGCCTCCTGCTAGGGCGTGCCCAATCAGTAACTCTGCTTCTCCCCTCCCCCGAGGTGAGCTGTGTTAGCTGATTAGCCATGTGTTTCTTGTTCTGAGCAGAGAAAATCCTGCATTCACCTGCAGTACCAATACTTTCCACCGGGTCACCATCTGTTTCCATGGCTTCTGGGGATGCCACCACGTCACAGATCCCCCCCCCCCCTTAAGATATCACGGGCTGATTTAGGATCCTCCGCACAGCACGTGATACAACTTAACGCGTCAGTATTCTGGTGGAGTTTTCCAGCTCGGTGTTCTACTTGGAACTCGAAGGCTTGTAGAGCCATAAACCACCGCGTAAGCCGGGAATTATGGTTATGCATTTGATTTAACCACTTTAAGGGTGCATGGTCCGTGATCAGGATGAATTTTCTCCCCACTAAGTAGAAGCGCAGCGCATCAATAGCCCACTTGATGGCCATGCACTCGCGCTCAATTGTGGAGTAATTTCGCTCCGCCGGTGTCAGTTTCCTACTCAGGAATAAGACCGGGTGTTCTATACCCTCATGTCGCTGAGATAAGACAGCGCCGAGACCCGTATCAGAGGCGTCTGTCTGTACTATGAAGGTCTTGGAGAAATCTACCCCCTTCAACACCAGTGCTTCACAAAGCTGTTTTTTTAAAAGGTCAAACACCCGTTCAGCTTCCGTATTCCATTTAAGCTTATTGGGTGCATTTTTCCTCAGCATATCCGTTAGCAAGGCGGTCTTCTCTGAAAAATGTGGGATGAATCTTCGATAATAACCCACCAGACCCAAAAAGCTGTGTAACTGTTTTTTGTTGGCAGGTTTTGGGAAGGCCTGTACGCTTGCAATTTTACTAAGTAATGGTTTTACCATTCCACGGCCCACCACATGACCCAAGTATTTTACTTCTTGTCCCCCGAAGAGACACTTGGCGGGATTCAAGGTGAGGCCTGCATTCCGGATTGCTAGTAATACTGCTTCGACTCTTTGTACATGCTGAGTCCAAGTCTCGCTGTGAATAACAACATCATCCATGTAGGCGACTGCGTAGGCATGATGGGGACGTAGGACCATATCCATGAGCCGTTGGCAAGTGGCCGCGGCCCCATGTAGGCCAAAGGACATCCTCCTAAATTGATAGAGGCCTATAGGTGTGCTGAAAGCGGTTTTTGGCCTAGCCTCTCTGGTAAGGGGAACTTGCCAATACCCCTTGGACATATCGAGGGTTGTGAGATACTTGGCTTGCCCTAGGCGATCGAGAAGCTCCTCAGTCCTAGGCATTGGATACGAGTCGAATCGGGATATCGAATTTACTTTCCGAAAGTCAATACAAAAGCGAATTGACCCATCCGGTTTCGGTACCATGACGATAGGGCTGTTTCCATGGGCTCCGGGATTCCTCGATGATTCCCATGGCTAGCATTTCTCCCACCTGCCGGACTACTTCAGTCTTTTTTGCCTCCGGTAGTCGGTAAGGACGCTGCCTTACCACTTCGCCTGGGGTTGTTACTATTTCGTGGGCTATCAATTTTGTTTCCCCAGGTACGGGTGTGAGGACATCTTTGTACCTTGATAGCACTTGTCTCAACTCTTGTTTTTGGGCCCATGAAAGCCCTTCATCCAATTGGGGTTCAGGATTCTGCTTACAGTCTGTCAGCTGGGGTCCGAGGTCCTCTTCTTCCACCTCCTCCCTCTACACTGAAGCTGCTAACCCTTGCAGGCTGTTAGTCCCTGTAGATCCGAAGCCTTGCGTACCCCGCATTGTCGTGGATAGGACAGGCACCTCTTCCAAAGGGGGAAGTCCGACGTGCTCACAGATCAGTTGTGCTATGCGGTCGCCGGTCTTCACTTTGAAATCATTTTTCCCAAAGTTGAAGATAAATACTTTTATAGAACCACGGTAGTCCGGGTCTATTACGCCCGCCCCGATGTCTATAAAATGTTTTAGCGCCAAGCCTGACCGTGGAGCTAGTCGGCCATAACACCCAGCAGGTAGTTCTATTTGCAGAGCAGTATCCACCAGTGCCTTTCCGCCCGCGGGAACAATAATATCTTCAGCACTGGCGAGGTCCAATCCTGCTGCGTTAGGCGTGGCTCTCTTGGGGGCCTGAGCACTAGGGGTCATTTTGCAGAACCTTAAGACAAATTTGGGTTTTCCTGCATTATCATCCCTTGGAGTTTCTTTCCTTTGGCTATTTTTTCAGACTTGAGCCACTAAGGGTCGGAGAACTGATTTCACTTTTTGTGTGGCGAGAGCTTGCACTTCCCCAGGGCCTTTTTCCTACGTGGGAACCCTCTCTCTCCTGTAACCCTTGCACTAGTCCTTGGTGAAACTGCGGCCAATCCTTGCCTAGAATCATCGGATGTGGGAGACGTGGGACAACTGCTAGTGGAATAGTTTTTTGGGTACCTAACCCTGCTATGTGTAGGTTGTACACGGGGTAGGAAGATGTTCCTCCGTGAACACATCTTATCTTCACTGAATCTACAGGCTGAATTACTTCTGGGCCCTGCCTGGCTTCTATCGCTTTCCAGAACTCCTCAGAGATCATACTTAACTCTGCTCCTGAGTCTAGCAAAGCTTGAGTGGTAATTCCCTGTACTGATACAGCCAGAAGAAACCCTGGTCTATCTTCCATGTAACTATCCGCAATTAAAGCAGTTTTTACAAAACAATGTTTTTGTACGTGTCCTACCTGCCCACATTTGTAGCATCTTGGCTTACATGCAGAACTTTTCCAAAGAGGCATGCACATTTTTACTGGATCCTCCTGCACCCTCCGTCTCCTTTCTGATCCGCTAGTGCTTCACTCATAGGAAGGGGTGCCACCTCTCTGGGCAGTTAACTCTGCCTCTATATACCTCTCAGAGAGAGCAACCGCTTCCTGGGGAGTTTTGCAATTTTGCAGGATCAGGAAGGTGCGGATTCCTTGTGGTAGAGCGTACATATACAGCTCTAATACTAATTCGTCAAGAATGGATTCCACAGACCTCCTTTCTGGAGTTAGCCATTTGTTAATCAAACCACGAATTCGGTGGCACAAGGACTTAGGGGTTTCACTCGGCCTCAGTCTCACACTCCTCAAGCGAGTGTGGTAGACTAGCGGAGTGAGTCCTAGTCTCTCCCTTATTGCCTTTTTCAAATCGTCATAGCTTCCGGCCAACTCAGCGGGCATGGCGCGGTAAGCGGCCATCGCTTCCCCAGTAAGGGACGCGGCTAACCTTAAGGCCCAGTGTTCCTTAGGCCATAAGCTAAGGCGAGCTACCCTTTCGAAGCTCTCAAGATAATCGTCTATGTCATCTTGACTGGTAAGTTGTCCAAAATTAAACAGAGTAGCTGTTTGTAAATTGGCAGGCTGTACTGTGTTAGTCAAAATGGAACCTGTATCAGGCGCTGGTACAGTCGCTTGCTTCCTCTCTTTTAACCACTCTTCCAACAGAGTTAGTAGAGGTTGCTGCTGTTCCTTTAGACTTGCACTGGCTCTCTGCTGCGCTTCCAACGCAAGGTCGGCCTGGCGCTCCAGCTGCGTCGCCATCCAGTTGAATATCTCCTTGGGATCCATCGCCATCTTGGGGTTCCTGTAATAAAAACAGAACACGGACCCAAGTGCGGTATCACAACACTCTGGATTATCTGTGTTTCCTCTATATATATATATTTTTTTTCCTTCCCCCAGTTACCACTAGGAGACACCCTCGCCCTGGTATCCTCACAACCCGGGGTGGATACCCTTTACCTGGCTAAGGTGTTTTTCAAGCACGTCAGCAATGGCTCCTGTAGCCTTCTGCAGTCCCTCTTCCTCTGCTGGGCTCGTCAGCTCTTCTGCCGGGGTCCACTGGAAGAAGATCTCTGCAGCTCCTGCTGTGGCTCCTTTTGCGCCTGCGCCAAATCCTTAATACTACGCCACTTTTGCCACCCACCCGCTCCCTAACCTTGAGGGTTTAAGGAGGGGATGGCCTTGAAGTTGAGGTTGTAGTTGTGAAAGGTCAAGTGATAAGGCAGGCAAAAGAATATTTTTTTACATAAGGATTTATTTCTCCCGCTCCGCGGTGGAATGGAACAGATGTAAAGGAATATTTTAGCCAAAGTAAGAATAAAGCAAAAACAGGCTCTTCAATGCTGTACTCAAATGTCCTTTAATGCTAGGGTTCACATTCAGTCATGTGACCTCTGCTTTTAAATCAAACAAACACTGGCAAAACAAGAATGTTCCTGAGTTGTGAACAAGATATGCTTTAGCTTATTTTTACTTCTTCATAAGCTCTTCAGCAAGGTACTCATACAGGATACATTTAGTATATTATAGCATATGACCATTCAAGCTTTGCTTCACTTATCTCTGTCAATAAGACAGGTTGAACAGTCCATTGGTTGGTCTACTTCTATCATTGGCAAAGAACAAGCCAAGGGCATTTCTGCTTCAGGACTATTTTCTGGTTGTGCTAGCTTCTGGTCAGAAATTGCTTGTTTGTCTAAGAATTCCTTAAATTCTCTAAGGAGTAATTCAGCCTGCTTTCTAACTGGGCTAAACTGAGGATTTGCTCCTTCCTTAGGTAAGCATTTGTTTGCAGTCCTTATTTCAGGATAGCTAGTAATGCCATCTCTGTTAACACAATCATTCAATGTGCTAGAGTCACCCCTCCCCCACTTGTCTCTGAAAGTAAGTGTCGGGTTACCAACTTCAGTTGTATGAGGAGTGCTTCTAAAGAGTGCTTCAAACGCAGGTCCGTCTAACTTCTCCTGGCTTATTTCTCTGCCATACAGGTCAGCTGTTTTCTTTCTATTAGCTTGCTTGCTAAAACTTTCAGCTGTCTGGTGAAAATAGCTGGGAATGTTTAAACGATTTCCAGGCTGCAGCCAACTGCCTTCATATTGACTGAGTCTGTCCTGAGTTTTAAAATCAACATTCACTCTTTCTGGCTTCTCATTATAAAACTTGTCATCTGTATTAAACACACCATGTACCTTGTATTGAGGCTTGTCTGAGAATTCCTTGCCACTCTGCCTTCCTTTCCATGGGTCAGCTCTCCCCTCCAGAAGCCTGGGCTTTATCCCTGGGTCTCTCAGTGCTTCAAACCTCTCCTGTTCACAGAAGATTCTATCAGCCTCTGAGTATCCCTGGTACCTGCTTCTTGGGTCTGAATCCCTTCTCCTTGGATTACAGCTGGGCAGTGTTTCTCTTTCCACGTCAAGGATTTCTGAGTCAAAGGCTGCTTCCTGCCTTTCTCTCTCTTGCTTTGCTCTCTCTCGCTTTGCGCTGTCTTGCTTCCCATCTTGTCTGCTTAACAAGCTGCCTCTGCTTTGGACAGCCCGCCTCCTGTTAGGGCGTGCCCAATCAGTAACTCTGCTTCTCCCCTCCCCCGAGGTGAGCTGTGTTAGCTGATTAGCCATGTGTTTCTTGTTCTGAGCAGAGAAAATCCTGCATTCACCTGCAGTACCAATATTTTCCACCGGGTCACCATCTGTTTCCATGGCTTCTGGGGATGCCACCACGTCACAGGTCGTACTATGGAATGATACAGAGGCATTATAATATCCTTTGTTTAATTTTCCATTCCTTTCCTTATGATACCTAGCATTTTATTTGCTCTCTTTGCCGCCGCTGCACACTGGGCAGAGGGTTTCAACATGTTATCCATGATGATGCCTAAATCTTTTTCCTGGGTGGTGGTTCCCAATGTGGAACCTTTCATAGTGTAACCATAGTTTTGGTTGTTCTTTCCTAGGTGCATAACTTTGCACTTGTCCACATTATATTTCATCTGCCATTTGGATGCCCAGTCTTCCAATTTATCAAGATCATCTTGCAATTTTCCTCAATCCTCTTGGGTTTTAACAACTTTAAATAGTTTTGTGCCATCTGCAAATTTGATAACCACACTCGTTATTCCCTTTTCCAGGTCATTTATGAATATGTCAAAACGCAGCGGACCCAGCACATATCCCTGGGTTACTCCACTATTCACCTTTTTCCATTGGGAAAATTGGCCATTTAGCGCTACCCTCTGCTTTCTGTCTTTTAACCAGTTCCTGATCCACAATAGTACACTGCTTCCTATCCCATGACTTTTTAGTTTTGCCAAAAGTCTCTGATGAGTGACCTAGTCAAAGGCTTTCTGAAAGTCCAAATACACTATATCAACCGACTCACCTTTGTCTACCTGTTTATTCACACCTTCAAAAAAACATAACAGAATTGTAAGACAAGATCTTCCTTGTCTAAAGCCATGTTGGCTGTCTCCCTTTAAGCCCTGACTCTCTACATGCTGAGTAATTTTGTTCTTTATAATGGTTTCTACCATTTTTCCTGGTATTGACGTCAGGCTCACTGGTCTTTAGTTTCCTGGATCACCCCTGGAACCCTTTTTAAAAGTTGGCATTACATTGGCGATCCTCCAGGTATTACAGTGTCACGCACCTACTTACCCCCGAAGGCGGACGCCTGGGGTTTCGGTGTGGCCCTCTTCTTTTGGTAGCAGGGACAACGTAGTGCCCCCTGGGAGGTGAAGTCACACTAGCTTTTCAAATAAAGAGTGTAGTTGTGGAACGAGCAGCTAGGCTTATAAAGAGGTATTTATTTCCCTTCCCGGGAGAACTTTTGCAGACATGGATTACAAAAGAAAATAAGCCATACTTCTGGCAAACACAAAAGGGCATTACAAAATATCAAATTAAATGCTTCTTTCCAGCTTTAAGGCACAACACAAAAAGGTGAAAAACACTTTGCACTGTGGTTGGAAATCTGTTTCCTTAACCAGATTTCCCCTTTCACGCTTCTTTGCAGGCTTTAACAAATAGAGGTTACCTTCTTTGAGAGCACAAGAGCACAGTCCATCTGAGAATCCTCTGAGTTTTCCTCACAAACACTGCAGTCCATGGCCTCATGAGCTTCCCTGCAATTATTCTCAATGGGCCTGTAACTCTCTCCGGTACTCTGTAATCCCTCCTCTTCCTGGCCTGGACTTCTCTTCTCCTCTCTATTGTAGTGGAGTGGAAGGTTACCAAGCACTGTGGATTTTCCCTCTAGAGGGCCATACACCTCAGCACCAGTGTATCTAAAATCAAGTGCCCCTCTATTCCAGGGAATTGGCCTTTCCTCAGGCTTACCTCTGCCCGAACTTTTGTGGCTGGGAAAGTGAAACAAGTCTTTCTCCCTCGAAAGCATTTCTCTTCCCTTCTCAGACCGGGTTTCTTGGAGCCCAGGAATCTCCTTAGGATAAGAGCTTCTCCTCCCCAGGTACCTGCTCTCGTGGGAAGTCCCCTCACAGCCTCTCCTCGTTTGCTGACAGGAATCCCTCTCCGTCCCCAACCGGACTCAGGTTCAGTGCTGCCAAACTTCCTAGCACTAACCTCGGATGTTCCTTCATATGCAGACTCATCTGAGGTGCTGCTGGAATCCCCTTCTGTGGCACTCAGGTAGGTGTCCTGGTTCTCATATATTCTGCTCTTTCCTTTCCCTTATTTCCTGATAGTTCCCCTGTGAACTCTCTCAGCTCCACGGTGAGTTCTGCCTTGAGAACTGCCGTGAGATCTTCCTTGAGATCTACCTTGAGACCTGCCTTGGTATCTGCCTTGAGACCTGCCTTGGGATCTGCCGTGAGATCTGCCTTTGCTCAAAGCTGACTCTATTTTAACTGTGTCACACTTTGAGTCCCTCATCAGCTCAAACCCCTGCAGCTGCTTCTGCTCCTCCAATGAGCCATGAGGTAATGCTTCTCTGGGGCATTTACCTACACCCCATGCTATTGTTTTGGTTGGTTGCTTATAGCAACCCTTAGCCATGTGCTCTGAGCTGTTCATTTTAAAACTGCCTTGCACATTTCTCCCTGTTTCTACTGGCACTATTTGCCTTGCGCCATGACAACAGATGATTTTAATGATAGTTCACATATTACTAATAGCAGGTCTGCAATCTCATATTTCAGTTCTTTCAACACCCTTGGATGTATACCATCCGGTCCAGGTGATTTGCTACTCTTCAGCTTATCAAATAGCTGTAATATGTATACTTGGGTGCATAGGGAGAGGAATGGCTAGCAGAAAAAAGGAGGTGATAGTGCCTCTTTATAAGTCTTTGGTGCGACCTCATTTGGAGTATTGTGTGCAATTTTGGAGACTGCATCTTCAAAAGGATATAAACAGGATGGAGTCAGTACAGAGGGTGGCTACTAAAATGGTTAGTGGTCTTCATTATAAAGCATATGAGAACAGACTTAAAGATCCAGGCTGGTCCCAAAACTCTCGGGATCCAAAATTGCTGTCACATTTTTCTATCAAATAGTATATAATACATGACCATAGCAGAAAGAAAATCACTGTTATAACATATTGAATAAGATGGGTACAATTTTCCTGAAATATGCAAAAATTAACCCGGCTGCAGAATGTGGATTAAAATTTTAAAGTAAGCCTTCAAAGGGTATGTACACCTTAGAAGAAAGGCGGAATAGAGGTGATATGATTCAGATGTTTAAATTTCTCTGTGACATCAATGCACAGGGGAGAGCTTCTTTTGATTGAAAGCAAGTTATGCTATGAGGGGACATGGGATGAGGGTGAAAGGGGATAGATTCAGGAGTGATATGTGGAAATATTTCTTTACAGAAGGAGTGGTGGATCCATGGAATAGTCTCCCAGTGGAGGTGGTAGAGATGAGGACAGTATCTGAATTCAAAAAAGAATGGAACAAAAACAGAGGATGTCTAAAGGAAAAAAGGGGACTGTTGTAGTTGTTGATATGGAAGGACAGACTAGATAGGCCATGTGGTCTTTTTCTGTTATCATTTTTCTATGTTTCCCGATACCAATAGGTTGCATGATCCAAGGCAACATGGTTTTACCAAAGGATACTCATGCCAAACAGGTTCTCAAGGTGGCAAAACACTGTGACAAGGCAATGGCCAAAGCCAGAAGGCTGCTGTGTTGCATAAAAAGAGGAATTACCAGCAGAAAGGAGGAGGTACTAATGCCACTGTACAAGTTGCTGGTGAGGACTCACTTGGAATATTGTGTTCAGTTTTGAAGACCGTATCTTGCAAAAGATATAAAAAGACTGGAAACAGTTCAGAGGAAGGCAACCAAAATGATTTGGACATATGAGAAGAGACTTGGACACCTAAATATGTATACTCTAGAGGAGAGGGGGGACAGCGTAGATATGATACAGACCTTTAAATACTTAGAGTATTAATGAACAAACAAACCTTGTTCAAAGATGAGGAAGCTGCAAAACTAGAGGACATAACATGAAGCTTCAAGAGGGTAAACTGAATGACAATATCAGGAAATACTTTTTCATTGAAATGCTTGGAAGCCCTACCAATGGGTGGGGGCAAATACAGTGACAGAATTCAAAATGGCATGGGGCAGACATAGTGGATCCCTTTAAAGCAACAGGATAAAATCAAAATAACCTTAACTGTCTCTATCTCAACAAATAGGGTGACCTGCATGGAGCGGTGGGTACACCCCTAAACAAAGGCATGGGGAGGGGTTACCTGCCCGGAGCGGTAGGTGCACCTACTCTTTCCACCTTGCTGGGCAGACTAGATGGATCATACTGGTCTTTATCTGCCATCATTTACTATATTACCATGCTATATTATGCTCTCCTATGCTTCTCCATAGTACTTCCCCTAGGGAATTCTTCTGATTTTACCTGGGTATTCATGCTGATCAGTGAAAGCAATGACATCCATACTGTAATACCATGTGTATTTCTGAAAATACATTTCACGTTTCTTCTCCCATCAAAATTCAGTCACATAACAGCAGCCCACAGGATTTTAGCACAATTTTCTCACTGAATTATGTTAATTCCTTCAGGGAAGGTTACAAAATTATTTAAAATCTATAAAGAACCATAGTTCTACTCTGTATTTAAATTTGGCTGATTATTTAGAAGTCACATTTTCTGCTTTTAAACTGTAATTTAATTATGTTTCATATCTTGATGCACAGCTATCACTGATAATAGAAAGTGAAGAGACTCTGGCAGTTCTATTCAAAACGATGTTTCTACTGAGATGTAAATGTTTACAAATGCCAACTTACTGAAGTCTTGACCATATAGATCATTGGTGTGTGTTATCGATATTAGCACAATAGATTTAATATATTGATTTTGAATGGGTCAGGTTTATCACTACACAAATTCATACAGATCAGATTTGACGCATAAAACAAAACAGCTTTTCCACTCCTCATCAATCCAGTCTCTACACACGTGAAAAAAGCTCCAATATGTTTAGACCTGTCTGAAATAAAGTATCCTAAGTCAAAATCACCATGCTAAACCAAACCTCCTATTACTGGATTTAAAACCTGGAACTTTTGATCTTTATAATCCTTACTAAAAAAGTCACTCATGTCCTACCTACTAGACAACCACCAAACTCAGGCAATCATTTACATATAAAACACAGAATATATATTTACAAAGTTTTTGTTTGTTTTGTTCTCTGTTAATATGAAAGATCAGCTTTTTACAGTATACAAGCCAGAGTGTCAGTGCAATATGGCAGGCAGAGACATGACAGGCTGAGAAGATTTTAAACCAAAACTACCTTTCTAAAACATCAGTTCTGTGCCATTTTTCCTTCAGCGTGCCAGGCATATTCTCTCAAAGACAAGAGGTAGCAGCTTAATCACCCTGTCAGTTTAAAGCAGTAGCTGCTGCCAGAAAACACAATTTCTACAGAATGTGTTGGTATGCAGTTTGAGTCTATTATAGTTTTCCCTAGACACGTCTGATAGGTTGCCATACTGATCTCTTACAGCTGTCTACAGTAAACTGAAGGAAAAACATCTTCAAAAGACAAAGTTTATGCTTCTCTTTGCTTGCAGCTACACCTGCTTTTTGATCAATGTAAATGTTTTAAAAAATAAATGAATAAAAATGTTTTCTTTCTTTGGCCTAACCTAATTAAACTAGATGCTGATCATAACTCTTCTTTGCGTGACATGTTCAGTCATTGGAAGAAGGAGTGTCGCATAGAAATTCAACATTTAAAAATAAAAGGGAGCATTTTCAAACCGGTTTAGTTAGCAGACCTGCTCACTGGTTAAACCGTGATCAGAAGGATATTCAGTGGCAGTAAACCATTTCGTGCACCTAAATAGCCCTTTGTACAAGGTTTGAATGCCCTAACACTAAGAACAGGGGGGAGGGGGGAATATTCAGCGGCGGAGCATAGTTACTCACCTGTAACAGGTGATCTCCGGGAACAGCAGGAATTTAGTCCTCACATAATGGATAGTTACAACAAAACAAATTGTGCTATGGTGCTGGAAGATGATACCCCCGGGTTGGAAGGCACTCAACTAGCTACTGGGGAAGAGCTGAAGACTTTTCAGAGTAAAGCCAGCATTTATGATGTGGTTGGATCAAAGCCCTCGGGAAGTCTGACTGCTGATGTAGCTGCGCATGAAATGAGAGTCAGAAGCTGTAAAGATGTCTTACGCATTGGAACATGGAACATACGAAGCATGAACCAAGGGAAGTTGGAGGTGGTCAAGAATGAAATGGAACGTATACAACTTGATCTGTTGGGTATCAGCGAACTGAAATGGACTGGCATCGGGCACTTTGCATCAGATGATCACATGGTCGACTATGCTGGAAATGAAAGACAAAGAAGAAATGGTGTTGCATTTATAATAAAGAAGAAACTTGCAAGAACTGTAATGAAATACAATGCAGTCAGCGAACGCTTAATCTCTATTCGTCTACGAGGATTGCCTATCAACACAACTATAATTCAAGTATATGCCCCAACAACAGCTACAGAAGAGAATGAAATTGAAGAGTTCTATGAACAAGTACAAGCTGAAATTGACAGAACATGCAAACAGGATATCCTGATAGTCATGGGTGACTGGAATGCAAAAGTTGGCAACAAAGAAGAAAGCAAAGTAGTTGGAAAATATGGACTTGGCAAAAGAAATGAAGCTGGAGAAAGACTGATAGAAGTCTGCAAGACAAATGATCTATTCATCTCAAACACCTTCTTCCAGCAACACAAGCGGCGACTGTACCCATGGACTTCACCCAATGGATTGTATAAAAATCAAATTGACTACATCTGTGGAAGTCAACGATGGAAAAGCTCTATAACATCAACAAAGACAAAACCTGGAGCTGACTGTGGTACAGATCATCAACTACTAGTATGCAAACTCAAGCTAAAGTTGAAAAAGAGCAAACCACTCATGAATGCAGCAAAATATGACCTTGAGAATATACCACTGGAATTTAAAGACTGCCTGCAAAATCGATTTGCTGCTTTAGATACAAATGACAGAGCTCTGGAAGAGTTATGGAATGACATCAAGAAGGTTGTGTTGGAAGAAAGCGAGAAGTCTCTACAAAAGGTGAAAAAGCAAAAACAGCCAAAATGGATGACGGAAGAAACTCTGAAAATTGCCCAGAAACGCAGAGAAGCTAAAGCCAGAGGAGAAAGAAAGACAATCACAGAACTCAACAGAGATTTCCAACGTGCAGCAAGAAAGGACAAGGAAAAGTACTACAACGACGCATGCAAGGAAATAGAAGCAGAAACTATTAGAGGAAGAACAAGATCGGCTTTCCTAAAGCTACGAGAGTTAAAAAAAAAGTTTCAGCCTCAAATTGGAATGTTACAAGATGCTCAAGGTTCTATGTTGAATGATGCTGAGAAGATCAACCTGTACCTTATGATCGGGAACCATTGGTGATTAAAGAAGAAGTTGAAGCAGCATTGAAAGCCTTATCAAAGAACAAAGCACCAGGCATTGATGGCATTCCTATAGAAGTATTGCAGCAATCTGATGCAGCTGTTACCATACTTACAAGGCTCTGCCAAGAAATATGGAAGACAACAACATGGCCAACTGACTGGAAAAGATCTATGTTTATACCAATACTAAAGAAAGGTGATCCAACTGACTGTGGAAATTATCGAACAATCGCTCTGATCCCACATGCCAGCAAGATTCTACTGAAGATTATTCAAAAGAGACTACAACCATACCTGGAACAAGAACTACCTGAAGTGCAAGCAGGGTTCAGGAAAGGGCGAGGAACAAGAGATATCATTGCGGATGTGAGATGGATCCTTGAAAAGACTAAAGAATACCAAAAGAGGAAGGCCAGCAATGAGATGGATCGATACGATAACAGCAGCTATGGGTATCAGTCTGTCAACAATGAGCCGCCTGACTGAAGACCAGAGTGTCGCCATGAGTCGACTCCGACTCGACGGCACTTAACAACAACAACAGCGAATGCTGGTCTATCTTTCCCCGCAGGAGCTAAGTGGGCAGCAACTCAATACCACCATTTTCCGGACTGTGCTGTGACCCGGATATCCAATGCTGGTGGCTGGATATGGGCCCGGCATTAAATATCCATGGTTTAAGTTCAGTGGCAATGGCTATGTGCTTGTAAAGTGCTAGCCAATCTCCAGGAACAAGCAGGAATGTAGTCATCACATATGGGTATCGTCGGTACTGACGGAGCCTGCACGGGAACGCTCCCCAGCGTCCAATCAGAAAGCTTTTGGGAGCATCCCACAGCGCCTGCGTGCTGCCTTCCCACCTTTCCCAACTGCCTCTCTCCAGTTCTTCTTTTTCCGCAGAGCCAGCAGGTCGTGTTCCTGTCACCGCAGAAGAATTCCTTTTTTCTTTCTTTCTTTTTGTGGTCGCGTCTGCCTTCTTCGACGCTCTTCCGGTACCGCTGGTCTTTCTTTTCTTATTTCTGTAAAAAAAAAAGAAATCTTTTTCCTCTTCTTCAGGTGCATGCACCTTTTTGGGCCTTAGGCCCAAAATCTTTTCCTTAACATGGAAAAACCTGCCTCAGGTTTTAAAAAGTGCACCAAGTGTGGCGGTATCATCTCCGTCACCGACACCCATGAATGGTGTTTAAAATGTTTAGGTCCTGACCACTCCATCACAGATTGTGTGTCCTGTGCCATGATGTCTAAAAGAGGTCGGCAGAACCGAGTTGCCAAGCTCAGTACCCTGTTTCCCTCTGATGCAGCTTCGGTGGCATCGACGTCTTCCAGGGCTGCTTCTTCCTCCCGTGGATCTCAGGTAACTAAACATAAATCCAGCCGGTCCTCGAAGGGTAGATCTCCTTCTAAGCATCGAGATGCCTCTGGCGTTGCCCTCGAGGATTCTGCACCGGCAAAATTACCCCAGCGGGAGGCTTCGGCTTCCAAAGCATTATCGGGGTTCCAGGATGTTCTCGATGGCTCGGCTTCGACAGATCTCCTGGTGCCATGCTCTGGGGTACCGATGGTCTCCACCGGTACCGACATCCAGGCATTGGCGGCGTCGATAGACCAGAGAGTTCTGGCTATGGAATGCAGTCTGGCGGCTTTCCTTGCGGCATCAATGCCCTTGGTACCGCGACAGACAACTCCACCGGTACCGGCACTGGCACCGGTACCGGTACCGATAGCATCGACATCAGCATCGGTGTCTGCTCTGCCGGTATCCTGTCCTCCGATACCCTCCGGTACCGGTTATTCCCGGTACCGACCTGCAAGAGCATCCGGACAGATGATACTTCGAGTCCTCAGAAGAATCTGAGGATTCTGAAAGTTCTGTTGATGCAAGGATGCTTCTTCCAGAGGAGTCCTCCTCCCCTAAACGCAGGATGTCTCCTCCAGAGTATATGTCCTTCCAAGACTTCATCAGGGAGGTGACTCGGGGCCTGTCCATTACTGTGGCCCCTGAAACAGAGCCAAGGGCCAAGGAGTTGGAAATTCTACAATATCCCAAAACTCCTAAGGAGGCAGCTACCTTACCCATTCATGAGATTTTATATGATCTCATGTTGAGGATGTGGGAAACACCTCTTACCACCTCTCCTCATTTTTGTAGATTGGATACTATGTATCGAGTCCCTCCTTGTCCTGGTTTCCATAAGACTCAGCTTCCTCACCATTCTATTGTGGTGGAGTCAGCTATGAGAAGGATCAGAAGTGCAAAAAGGCATGCCTCTAATCCTCCAGGACCTGAGTGCAGAACCCTGGATGCTTTTGGACGTAGAGTCTTCCAAGCTTCCATGCTTTCTGCCAGAATCAGTTCCTATAGTCTCTACATGGGAATGTTCCTAAAGGAGGTCACAGATAATTTGCAGACTTTAAGTCCTTTCATTTCTGAGGATAAAAGACAGGACTTTCTCACTTGGGTAAAACATGCCCAAGATGTTTCTAAATTTTCCAACCGTGCAGCCTTGCTTTGAGTATATAAGCAGAACCTCGGCTATCGCCATAGGTGCACGTAGAATTGCTTGGCTCCAGGCATCTGATCTAGAGCTCTGGGTACAAGATAAATTGGGAAATATCCCTTGTACTGGTGAGAACCTGTTTGGTAAAGATTGGCAGGAAAAAGCCAATGAAATGGATGCTGAAAATTCCACCTTGGATAGACTATCCAAGTCCACTTCTGATCCTGTTAGAAAGAAATTGTTCAAGAAAACATATTTTTCTAAAAAGAAAAGATTTTATCCTGCTTATGTTCAGAAGGCATCTTCTGCAAGTCAGTTTTCAAGCAAACGTCAGCAACCACCCAAACAGAAGAAAGCAAAGGCTGCTAGGCCTCCACCGGCCCAGCAGCCTCAGCCCCCTCAGGGCCTTTGACTTTCAGCTAGAGAACTTAGCCTTTCTGGTTCTGGAGGGACCAGAACCGTCCACTATTCCAGGAAGGTTATGTCATTTTGCCCCCAGATGGGGGCAAATAACAGCAGAGCATTGGACACTCTCCATCATAAAGGAGGGGTACAAGCTTCATTTTTCAAGCATGCACCCTCACACAATAGTGAAGCAGTTCAATTCTCCGACCTCTCTCATCAACCTGTTAGGTCAGGAGGTTGCCATCTTGCCCAAGGGGCAATAGAAGAAGTACCTCTTCATCAACAGGGCACAGGGTTCTATTCCCCTTATTTTCTTATTCCAAAGAAAACAGGGGGTTACAGGCCTATCTTAGATCTCAGAGAATTGAACAAATTCCTTGTCCAGGAGAAATTCAAGATGATTTCTCTCGGAGATCTGCTACCATACCTTCAGAGTCAGGATTGGCTTTGTTCTCTAGATCTCAAGGATGCGTACACCCATGTCCTCATCCATCCAACCCACAGAAGGTTCCTTCGGTTCCTTTTTCAAGGAAAGCACTACCAATACAGGGTGCTTCCTTTTGGTCTGGCCTCGGCACCAAGGGTGTTCACGAAATGCATGGCTGTTGTAGCAGCATTTCTCCACACTCTAGGGATATTTGTCTTCCCTTACTGGGACGACTGGCTCATTTGAGCTCCAACACAGTCAGAGGCCAGGACTTCTCTATCCTGCACAATGCGTATCCTTCAGTATTTAGGGCTGGTAATAAACATCCCAAAATCCAGTCTAACTCCCACTCAGTCTTTAGAGTTCATAGGAGCTTTCCTGGATACCACAAGGGGCAAGGGCCTATCTCCCCCAGGCCCGGTGCCTTCACTTGGTGCAGATAGCTTCTCAAGCAGTGCTAAAGCCTCATCTAACTGCTCGAGAAATGTTGCAATTACTAGGCCACATGGCATCCACCGTGCATGTGGTTCCATATGCTCGCCTCCACATGAGGGCAGCTCAGTGGACTTTATCCACCCAATGGACCCAGGCATCAGGATGCCTGTCAGACAAAATAGCAAACACAAGTCGCCTCATTTTGTCCCTCCAGTGGTGGAAGTCCACTCAAAACCTGTTGCTGGGGTCCCCCTTTCAGCAACCCTTACCCCAAGCAACTCTCACAACAGATGCTTCTCCAGTGGGTTGGGGAGCTCATCTGCAAGACCTCTCCACCCAGGGCACCTGGTCTCCACAAGAGAGTTGTCTACATATCAATCTCTTGGAACTCAGAGCAATCTTTCTTGCTCTGCGAGTGTTCCACTCCCTGCTCAGCTACAAGACAGTCCTCATTAATACGGACAATCAAGTAGCCATATTCTATGTGAACAAGCAAGGGGGAACGGTCTCTCTGTTGCTTTGCAACAAAGCTTTTCGACTATGGGCCCTCGCCAGAGAGCATCAGATTCATCTTCTGGCAGTGTATTTTCCAGGCATTCAAAACTCTTGGGCAGACAGACTCAATCGAGTTCTGCTTCCACAAGAGTGGTCTCTGCATACAGACCAGGTGACCAGGATTTTTCAACTTTGGGGAACCCCGGACTTAGACCTCTTTGCAAGTCCGTGGAATGCCAAACTTCCCCGGTTCTGTTCCAGAACTCCGGCTCAGGGGGCTCAGGCCAGGGATGCTTTCCTTCTTTACTGGGGTCAAGACTTCCTGTATGCCTTTCCACCCATTCCCCTAATTCCCAAAACCCTGTTCAAGCTTCAGAGAGACAAAGGCCGTATGATTCTCAAAGCACCACATTGGCCATGGCAAGTGTGGTACCCTCTGCTTCTACATCTCTCTCAAGCTCCCTCCCTGGAGTTAGGGTCTGCTCCAGATCTCCTATCTCAGGAGGACGGAATGTTATGGCATCCCAATCCCCAGTCTCTGCATCTCTGCATCTCAGGGCTTGGTTGCTGAAGGCCTAGATCTCCAAGTTCTTAATCTTTCTCAGCAAGTGAAAGATGTTCTTTATGCTTCCAGAAAACCTTCCACTAGATGCTCTTATGCTTTAAAGTGGAAAAGGTTTACTGTTTGGTGTTCGGAAAAGGGTTTTAACCCTCTTGCGATACCTCTGGAATCTTTGCTGGAGTGTCTCCTTCATTTATCTAATGCAGGCCTTAAGACAAATTCAGTAAGAGTCCATTTGAGTGCTATTGCATCTTCCCTTAAGCCTCTAAATGGACAGCCTATTTCCTCTCATCCTCTTATAGCAAGATTTATGAGAGGCCTTCTTCTAACTAAGCCTCCCATTAGCCCACCACCGGTGGCATGGGACTTAAACCTGGTTCTTGGGCAGCTCATGAAGCCACCTTTCGAACCTTTAGCTACCACCTCCTTGAAATTCCTTTCTTGGAAGGTTATCTTTCTCATTGCAATCACATCAGCATGCCGCATTAGTGAGTTGCAAGCGCTAGTAGCTAATCCACCTTATACAAGGTTCCATCATACCTTAGACCTACTTCTTACCTCCTCCTCTCTTCCTCTCACCCTCCATGATTTCTGCTCACGGCCATTGCCTTGGTCCGATCATTATTGTCTCTCTGCCTCCTGTGCCTTTCCCGGGGCCTCATCCCCGCCCCCCGTCCCACCTAAGTCCCCTCCCCTTCGTTACTCGCGTCTTATAACTCCACTCACTCTCCAGCAATTCCCTCCTGCTACTCAACTATTGCCTACCGACTTTACTTCCCTTTCCCCTAGCTCTCAAGCCTCCCTTTGGTCCTCTACCCTCTCTGCCACTCTTGACCATCTTGCTCCCTTGCATCCCCGTCCACCACATCATCGTCCGGCGCATCCCTGGTACCACAGTGGATTGCGTCTCCTTCGCAGAGCGATCATGGTGCAAGGCTCCCTCCCCAACCTCTCTTGCTCTTTTCAAAGTGAACTCATCATACTATCGGTCACAGGTTCATTTAGCCAAACGTTCATACTTCTCCAATTCCATTGCTAAGGCCCCAAACCAGACTCGACACCTTTATACTACCCTCAAATCCCTCTCTTCTATACATACCACAACTCCCACTACTACATCCCAACCCTCTCCTCCTCCCTCCCATCTGGCATCCTTTTTCAATGACAAAATCTCATCCTTGCAAGCCTCTTTACCTCACTGTCCCGCTCCTGTCCACTCACCCCCCCCTGCTGCATCGCCTCCCCCCACCTTTCACCTTTCTCATACTTGGGCTTCTTTCTCTTTGCCTACCACCTCAGAATTGCATCATCTTATCTCCTCCTCCAGGAAAACTACCTGCTCTCTTGACCCTATTCCTTCCTCCTGGCTACTAACTCCCTCCCTTTCACTTCTCCCCTATATTCTCTCTATTTTTCACTCCAGTCTTTCCACTGGGACCTTTCCCCGTCCTTGGAAACACGCCCTAATACGTCACATTCTAAAAAAGCCCTCCTTGGATCCTCTGGTTCCCGCACATTATCGCCCAGTCTCCAATCTCCCTTTCCTCTCCAAGCTTCTTGAAAAACTAGTCTTTGCACAGCTTACTCACCACCTTGACTCCATCCACTTTCTTCACCCCCGACAGTCAGGATTTCGTACCGGTCACAGTGTAGAAACCACCTTACTTGCCTTCACCAATGCACTGCACGTTGCCCATGAGCACGGGGATATCTCAGTAGCTGTAGCACTCGATCTCTCTGCTGCATTTGACTTAGTGGACCACTCCCTTCTTCTTCTTCGCCTACGGGAAGCAGGTCTCTGTAGTGTTGTCCACCGCTGGTTTCATTCTTTTCTTTCCTCCCGGTCTTGCACTGTTCTCTCCTCTTCTCCTTCAACCCCCTCCTCTGACCCATTTCCGCTCACCTGTGGTGTTCCCCAAGGTTCAGTCTTAGCACCTCTGCTTTTCAACCTTTTCCTGGCCCCCCTTGCTCTGTTGATTCAGCAATCCGGAATATCGGCATTCTACTATGCCGATGACATTGTCCTCCTTCACCACACTTCCCCCTCCTGTCCAGATCTCTCCCCATTGAACTCCTGCCTCACTACAGTAGCCTCCTGGTTGACACAAAACTGCCTTCACCTTAATCTCACCAAAACTATCGCAATTTGGTTCTCTTACGGTAATTCACCTCCCTCACTAGCGCCTTCTTTCTCCGGCACCCCCGTTCCCCTAGTCTCTACCTTTCGGTATCTTGGAGTCCACTTCGACTCAGATCTCTCTTTTAAAGCCCACGTCTCTCACATTACTAAAACTTCCTTCTTTTTCCTCCGCCAAATTCGAGCAATACGTCCTTTCCTTTCCCCAGCAGCCCTTACTACTTTACTTCTGTCACTGGTCATGTCACGGGTGGATTTCTCTAACTCGGTTCTCATAGGCCTCTCCAAATCCCAACTTGCCCGCCTCCAGAGGATCCAAAATACCGCTGCCCGTCTTCTTACTTACTCCTCTTCCCGGGACCACATCACACCTCTACTCCTTCACCTCCACTGGCTACCCGTTCCCTTCCGCTCTCAATACAAATTGCTCTCCCTAGTGCACAACATCCTCCACACTAATACTCCACAGTACCTAGCTGACCTCATATCTTTCCACTCCCCCAGGCATACACCCCGTTCTTTCCATCTCAATCGCCTCACTCTCCCTTCACCTTCCCTTGCCCACCTACAATTTACACGATCCTCTGCCTTCTTTTTCATAGGACCTGCCTTGTGGAATTCACTTCCCTCATCCCTCCGTCTTGAACCTAACCATAGCACCTTCAAGAATGACCTAAAAACTCACCTCTTCTCTACAGCATTCGGTCTTCCCTCCCCCTTGTGTGACTTCTCCTAGATTTTATCCCCTTTTGTATGCATCCTCCTCTGTCTTGTCCTGTGTTTTCTCTCTCTGTTTCTTTTCTCCTGAAACCATTGTAACTTCTTTTCCATTTCTACGGCCTCGAGCCGTCCTCTTTAATTTTGTATCTTGTACACCGCTTTGCTTGTTTCAGAAAGGCGGTTTATCAAATAAAATTACCATAACCATAACCATAACCATGACAAGGTAGTCCTTAGGACTCATCCCCACTTTATGCCTAAGGTGGTCTCGCCTTTTCATCTGAACCAATCGGTCTATCTACCTGTGTTTTTTTCCAGGGCCTCATGCATCAAATGCAGAGAGGAATCTTCATACCTTGGACTGTAAAAGAGCTCTAGCTTTTTACTTACAAAGAACACAGCAACATAGAAAGTCCTCTCAACTCTTTGTTGCTTTTGATCCTTCTCATTTGGGACTTCCAGTCTCCAAGAGAACACTGTCTAACTGGATTGCTCATTGTATTTCCTTCGCCTATCAGAGTAAGAACCTTTCTCTGGAGGGCCATGTCACAGCTCACAATGTGAGAGCCATGGCAGCTTCAATGGCTCATCTGCACTCTGTGTCTATCGACGACATCTGTCGAGCAGCCACTTGGGCCTCGGTTCATACCTTTACAGCCCATTACTGCTTGGACAAGGACTCCCACCGGGATGCCTTGTTTGGTCAGGCTGTTCTCCAACACCTGTTCCATACCTAATCAACTCCTACCCACCATCCCTGGTAGGATGCCAGAGATCCATGAGGGGAAGTGGAGCCCTCTTCAGGGACACACAACTTCTGGGGTCTCTCCCTGGCACCTAAAGCTAGGGAGTCCCCATATGTGATGACTACATTCCTGCTTGTTCCTGGAGATAGCATAGTTACTCAACTGTAACAGGTGATCTCCGGGAACAGCAGGAATTTAGTCCTCACAACCCAACCACCTCCCCTAGGAGTTGTATCTCTCTATCTATCTCTTTCCCTCTCTCTCTTTTTGTCTCAGCTTTAAAATTCAACTGGAGAGAGGCAGTTGGGAAAGGTGGGAAGGCAGCACGCAGGTGCTGTGGGATGCTCCCAAAAGCTTTCTGATTGGACGCTGGGGAGCGTTCCCGCGCAGGCTCCGTCGGTACCGACGATACCCATATGTTGTTGTTAAGTGCCGTCAAGTCGGAGTTGACTCATGGCGACCCTCTGGATAGCTATCCTAAATTGTGTTCGGTCTTCAGTCAGGCGGCTCATTGTCTTTTTCACTGTCCAGCTTTCACATCCATATGATGTTATTGAAAATACCATGGCTTGAACAAGTCGAATCTTTGTATGGAGAGAGACATCTCTGCTCTTGAGAATCTTATCTAGGTCTTTCATAGCCATTCTGCCAAGAGCAATGCGTCGTTTGATTTCTTGACTGCTTGTTGCTTCTTTATTGATAGTTGATCCAAGTATGTTAAAGTTGTTCACAATTTCAATTTCTTCTCCTTCAACGATGAACCTGTTGATTATGCCAGTTGTCATGATCTTTGTCTTCTTTACATTAAGGTGCAGGCCCATTTTGAGACTATGTTCTTTGATTGTGAGAAGCAAATGTTTCAGATCATTTTCACTTTCAGCCAGTAATGTAGTATCATCAGCATAGCGAAGATTGTTGATGAGTCTTCCATCAATCTTCACACCTCTGTTGTCTTCATACAATCCTGCTTCTCTGATGATTTGTTCTGCATATAAATTAAACAGGTAGGGGGAAAGTATGCAGCCTTGTCTTACACCTTTGCTTATTTTAAACCATTCTGTTTCTCCTTGTTCCGTTCGAACTGTTGCTGCTTGATCAATGTACAGATTGTGCAAGAGAACGATCAGGTGTTCTGGTATACCCATGCTTCTTAATGTGGCCCAGAGTTTCTCATGGTTTACACAGTCAAAAGCCTTGCTATAGTCGATAAAGCACAAATATATATCCTTTTGGTATTCTTTAGTCTTTTCAAGGATCCATCTCACATCCGCAATGATATCTCTTGTTCCTCGCCCTTTCCTGAACCCTGCTTGCACTTCAGGTAGTTCTTGTTCCAGGTATGGTCGTAGTCTCTTTTGAATAATCTTCAGTAGAATCTTGCTGGCATGTGGGATCAGAGCGATTGTTCGATAATTTCCAGAGTCAGTTGGATCACCTTTCTTTAGTATTGGTATAAACACAGATCTTTTCCAGTCAGTTGGCCATGATGTTGTCTTCCATATTTCTTGGCAGAGCCTTGTAAGTATGGTAACAGCTGCATCAGATTGTTGCAATACTTCTATAGGAATGCTATCAATGCCTGGTGCTTTGTTCTTTGATAAGGCTTTCAATGCTGCTTCAACTTCTTCTTTCATCACCAATGGTTCCCGATCATAAGGTACAGGTTGAAACGGCTGTTGGTCCACTTGATCTTTATCATATAAAAACTCTGTATATTCCTTCCACCTTTTCTTGATCTTCTCAGCATCATTCAACATAGATCCTTGAGCATCTTGTAACATTCCAATTCAAGGCTGGAACTTTTTCTTTAACTCTCGTAGCTTCAGGAAAGCCGATCTTGTTCTTCCTCAAATAGTTTCTGCTTCTATTTCCTTGCAAGTGTCATTGTAGTACTTTTCCTTGTCCTGTCTTGCTGCACGTTGGAAATCTCTGTTGAGTTCTGCGATTGTCTTTCTTTCTCCTCTGGCTTTAGCTTCTCTGCGTTTCTGGGCAATTTTCAGAGTTTCTTCCGTCATTCATTTTGGCCGTTTTTGCTTTTTCACCTTTTGTAGAGACTTCTCACTTTCTTCCAACACAACTTCCTAATGTCATTCCATAACTCTTCCGGAGCTCTGTCATTTGTATTTAAAGCAGCAAATCGATTTTGCAGGCAGTCTTTAAATTCCAGTGGTATATTCTCAAGGTCATATTTTGCTGCATTCATGAGTGGTTTGCTCTTTTTCAACTTTAGCTTGAGTTTGCATACTAGTAGTTGATGATCTGTACCACAGTCAGCTCCAGGTTTTGTCTTTGTTGATGTTATAGAGCTTTTCCATCGTTGACTTCCACAGATGTAGTCAATTTGATTTTTATACAATCCATTGGGTGAAGTCCATGGGTACAGTCGCCGCTTGTGTTGCTGGAAGAAGGTGTTTGAGATGAATAGATCATTGGTCTTGCAGAATTCTATCAGTCTTTCTCCAGCTTCATTTCTGTTGCCAAGTCCATATTTTCCAACTACTTTGCCTTCTTCTTTGTTGCCAACTTTTGCATTCCAGTCACCCATGACTATCAGGATATCCTGTTTGCATGTTCTGTCAATTTCAGCTTGTACTTGTTCATAGAACTCTTCAATTTCATTCTCTTCTGCAGCTGTTGTTGGGGCATATACTTGAATTATAGTTGTGTTGATAGGCAATCCTCATAGACGAATAGAGATTAGGCGTTCGCTGACTGCATTGTATTTCATTACAGTTCTTGCAAGTTTCTACTTTATTATAAATGCAACATCATTTCTTCTTTGTCTTTCATTTCCAGCATAGTAGACCATGTGATCATCTGATGCAAAGTGCCCAATGCCAGTCCATTTCGGTTCGGTGACACCCAACAGATCAAGTTGTACATGTTCCATTTCATTCTTGACCACCTCCAATTTCCCTTGGTTCATGCTTCGTATGTTCCATGTTCCAATGTGTAAGACATTTTTACAACTTCTGACTCTCATTTCATGCGCAGCTACATCAGCAGTCAGACTTCCCGAGGGCTTTGATCCAACCACATCATAAATGCTGGCTTTACTCTGAAAAGTCTTCAGCTCTTCCCCAGTAGCTAGTTGAGTGCCTTCCGACCGGGGGGTCTCATCTTCCAGCACCATAGCACAATTTGTTTTGTAGTAACTATCCATTGGGTTTTCATGCTACACCTATCTATACCCATGGGTCGCTAACCACACAACAGCTCAATATTGCCACTGTTAATGATGCGTGCTACCTCCACTCCGCACTGGAACGTTCATGACACGCCCTGATGCTAACCGCAAAGCATCGGGTGTGTAGCAGCAGCACCCGCAGATATCCAGCAGCACTAACCATGTTAGTGCTGCTAAATATCTAGCTAGCCGGCATTTACACAGTTTGCAGGCCTGCACCCACGTACATGCCTTTCAATATCCCTCTTAGCATCTGCGTATTCCAGGGATGGAGAGGAGCTGGCACCAGGGATTAGCCTGTCAGTGGTGATATTCAGCAGCTGGCTTCTTAATCCAAACTGGCTAAAGTTAGCACAACTGAATGACTGTCTTAACTTTAACTGATTTTACACTCTGGCGAGCAGCTGCTGAAAATGCCCCCCAAGGAGCTGAATCTTCAGCTGGTGCAGTGACTGGAATATACACTAGTCACAATGTTTAACCCTTTCGCATCCACATAATTGTTTTGTAACTGAAAAAAAAAATTCTGTTTATTTTATTAAGATTTGAGCTAAATGATGCAGTATATAAAGTTTGTTTGAAAAAAATTTATTTCTAAGAAACAATATTTATTGTTGCCATTTGGCAACTATGGTCCTGAATGGCTGAAAATTAAAAAGTCTTGGCATCAGTTTCATTTACTGCTGGGTGTGATAGTTTAAATAACAGTTTTTTTATGTATCTTGTAGTAATAAGGGGGAAGGGGAGGGGGTTTAGAGGGGACAATATTGTGTTGTTTATTTGTTAAATTTGTTGGTTGTACTCTGGCTCTGTATTTGTTCGTGAAGTTTATGATGCTTATAATTATAATAATAAAAATGATTTACCTAAATAACAGTTTTTTTCAGATGTCAAGCACAGATACACATCACATTTCGCACACAGTGTGCAGATTTTTTGGAAATATAGAATCCGGGGAAAAGGTTTGGGGAAAATTTGAAGGTTGCCATATGGCAACAACAGCCATGAAAGGGTTAACATAATTCTGAATATTCAGCATCACTCTCCGTAAAGGTAGCAGCACCAAAAATATAGTCACCATGCTAGACACACACATAAGAACATAGATATGTCATAGTGGGTCAGACCAAAGTCCATCAAGTTCCTGTTTCCAATAATGGCCAATCTAGGTCACAAGTACCTGTCAGGTTCCCCAAAAGACACAGGTTCCACAATTCTTGTATTGCGGCAAGCAGTGGCCACCATGTAATTTAGGCCCGATATTCAGTAGACTTAAATTATAAGGCACATTTTAGAAAAGAGGTGGATATTAGACTTGAGATGTTGAGGTTCCAATGTTTACAATTTCGGCAGTATTTTAAAAAGGATTCTGTAAAACATGGAGCCATTTCTAAAACACCAAAACGGAAGTGCAGGAGTGGGAGGAGCTATTTTACAAAGTTACATATGGGGAAAAAACAATAGAGGAAACATAGTAACATAGTAAATGACGGCAGATAAAGATCAATATGGTCCATCTAGTCTGCCCAGCAATGCGGCAAGAGTAGGTGCACCTGCCGCTCCATGCAGGTCACCTCTCCCCATGTCTTTGTTTAGGGGTGTACCCACTGCTCCATGTAGGTCACTCCTATTTGCTGAGATATAAGAGATAGTTAAGTTTATTTTGATTTTATCCTGTTGCTATAAAGGGATCCACTGTGTCTGTCCCAAGCCATTTTGAATTCTGTCACTGTATTTGCCCCCACCACTTCCATCGAGAGGGCATTCCAAGCATCTACTACCCTTTCAATGAAAAAGTATTTCCTGATATTGCCTTTCAGTTTACCCCCTTGCAGCTTCATGTTATGCCCTCTAGTTTTACAGTTTCCCCGTCTTTGGAAGAGGTTTGTCCATTAATACTCTATGTATTTAAAGGTCTGAATCATATCTCCCCTGTCCCTCCTCTCCTCCAGCATGTACATATTTAGGTCTTCAAGTCTCTTCTCATAAGTCTTCTAACACAGGCTACAGATCATTTGGGTCACCTTCCTCTGAAATGTTCCAGTCTTTTTATGTCCTTTGCAAGATATGGTCTCCAAAACTGAACACAATATTCCATTCCAAGTGAGGCCTCACAGCGACTTGCACAGTGGCATTAGTACCTCTTCCTTTCTGCTGGTAATTCCTATCTGTATGCAACCCAGCATCCTTCTAGCTTTTGCCACCACCTTGTCACAGTTTCACCACCTTGAGATCCTCAAAAACAATCACGCCAAGGTCCTTCTCCTGGTCCAAGCACACCAACCTCTCGCCCCCTATCACATACAATTCCCTTGGATTTCTGCTTCCCAAGTGCATGACACTGCACTTTTTTACATTAAATCTTAACTGTCAAGCATTAGACCATTCTTCCAGCTTTTGTAGATCTTTCCTCGTGTTTTCCACTCCCTCAGGGGAGTCCACTCTGTTGCAAATTTTCGTGTCATCTGCAAAAAGACAGACTTTTCCATTCAGTCCTTCAGCAATATCACTCACAAATACATTCAACAGTACTGGTCTCAGGACTGAACCCTGGGGCACACTGCTAATCACCTTCCTTTCATCTGAGTGAGTTCTGTTTACCGTCACCCTCTGTCGTCTGTTGTCAACCAATTTCTGATCCATTTCAGCACTTTGGGACCCATCCCCAAGCTGTTGAGTTTATTAACAAGCCTCCTATGAGGAACAGTATCAGAGGCTTTGCTGAAATCTAGGTAGATCACATCCATCGCATGCCCTTGACCTAGTTCTCTGGTCACTCAGTCAAAGAACTCAATCAGATTTGTTTGGCAAGATCGTCCTTTGGTAAAACCATGTTATCTACCCTTTTCTTGGTGTCTACTCTATTGCACATTTTGGTGTCATCTGCAAAGAGGCAAATCTTACTAGACAGCCTGTCCGCAATATCACTAATGGGTATACCGGATATTCAGTGCTTGTGGCCGGATATTACCTCGGCATTGAATATCCAGATCTATTTCAAACATGGCTACATAAATGTGTATGTGTCAACACCTACATGTGTAACAGGTATTTTGCGACTTACACAAAGAGCCTCCCATTGGATTTGAACAAGGCTGATAAAGTCCATAGATTGCAAATAGTGTCGTCACCCTAGCCTGGGCCAAAGGCCTAAAGGCGCAGGGCTGCCAATGTTAGTCCTTAAATAAAGAATTATACTATTCTTCTCCACAGCTTGGACTTCTGGGACTTGTAGTTGTTTCTCCTTATTTAAAGACAGAAGTGTGAAACCGATGGTTTTTAAAGGCAAACAAGAAATTAATTTATCTTCCCCAAAAGCACTAAGGCTCAACACAAACGTTAGGATTCACAAGCAATAACATCAGGAAATTATACATAAACTAGAACTGAAACTGCTTCATAAGCCTTTTAACATGTGTAACTCTTTTCATCAAACGTTCAGCAAACATAGCTTCTTCCTTCAAGCAAAGCAAAATGTCCATTTTTTTAGCTTCTGTTTCTTTAGTAATTCAAATACAAGTTATGCAAGTATCCTTTCTTATTAGAAGTGGTTCCTAGCATTAACACAGATAGGTTAACTCACCGTGTTTCTTCAGTGCTTTCTTGGTTAAAGACTTTTATCAGAAAGCTTTCAATCTGCCTTCTGGCACAATGAACAGTCCATTGCTAATTCCTCATTTATAGAATCCTGCTCAGGACAGTCTACCTGCATCTCTTCCTGCTCTACAGCATGTACGTCTGATTCTGAGCTTTCAGGAACTGTTTCTGGCTTAATGCTCTGTAAGAGCTCCTGGACTTCTCTCCACAGGTGCTCTCCACAATAAGGAACGTTTGTACCTAGAATGTGAGGATTCCTTCTCTGGATCAACTGCCTCAGTTCTTCTAACTGGTTCAGCCCTGGTTCTTTCCAACGAGCTGGGTTCTGGTCACTTCTACCTGTGAGTTTGTCCACCCACCTTTTGGCAGCCTGAACTCTTTGAGCTGGTCCACGAACTGTTTGAACTGCAGCCTGACCCTCATCAGCACTTCTCCTAGCCACACCTCGACTGGCTTCAGGACTAACAGACCTCCTCCTGTAAGCTTGGTTTTCTTTATGGCTGCTACTTTCACTGCTGAGCTCCTCATCAAAAACCTCACCGTTCTCCTCCCCGGTGATCTCGTTTCTGCTCCCCAATGCTGGCTCCTTTCCTTTTCCTCCCCTGGGTTTATAAGGCTGTTTCTTAACTAGCGTACACTGCTTCCTACTCAGGTGTTTTTCATTACTCCCCAAGCCTGCACTTAGGTTAGCAGAGCTTGGGTGTGGCCTGACTTCAGTGACTGCGTGTTTTCTTCCTTTACCTGCACTCTGAAAGCTGTGAATTCCCTGCCTGTCTCTCTCCTTAAAGGTATATTTACAATTTTACTCTATTTCCATGGGCTCAGCAGAGCTCTCCTCATCACACATCCCCCCCCTTAAGATATTACGGGCTGGCGCTATATTACCCGCACAGCTCGTAATTCTTGCTTGGATGTTAGTGTTTGTCTGCCACCTCTCTGCCCTCCGTTCTACTGTGGCTAAATGAGCCAACGCTATTAGTTCATGCCAGGGCCTCAATATGTTTATGTGGTAGACCTGCTGGCGGCCCCTCCTGTTTTCTACTGAGTAAGACACTGGACCCACCTGTTTGACCACCTTATAGGGTCCTTTCCATTGACTTTCAAACTTTGGACTGGCCCCTGCGACCATTACTACTACTTTCTCCCCTACCACCAGTTGGCGAGGTTTTGTACGTCGATTGTAGTAATTTTTCTGGCGCATATGACTGGCCTTTAAATTTTCCTCCACCACCTGGGAGGTTCGGTGTAACCGTCCCCTATGATCCTTCAAAAACTGGGGTTCCCCCACTTCTTCTACCCCGGGCTCAACCCACTGCTCCCGCAGTATATCTAAAACACCTCGTGGTGCCCGCCCATACATTAATTCATAAGGTGAGGTGCCTAAAGATGCTTGTTTCCGCACTCTACAGGCGTACAAGACAAAAGGAAGCATCATATCCCCCTCCGACATGTTACCCTCTACACCTCTCCTCAACATTTTCTTTAATGTTTGGTTTTGTCTCTCCACCAGTCCATTTGACTGCGGATGGTAGGCAGCGGTTTTAACATGACGGATTCCGAATGCATCCCATACTTGGGCTAAATACCGGGACATGAAATTATTGCCTCTGTCTGTCAGGACTTCTCATGGAAATCCTACTTCGCAGAATAACTATCACTTCTGAGGCTACTGTTTTGGAGGATATATTATGCAAGGGAATGGCCCATGGGAACCTTGTGACTTGGTCCACTATGACCAACATGTATTGGAAACCTCGGGGTGTCCTTATCAGTGGTCCCACTATATCCATGGCCACTTTGTGAATGGGCTCAGATATCACGGGTATAGGAAGCAAGGGCACCTCTGGTGGATGAACCGTGGTGACTCGCTGGCATGAAGGGCAAGACTCGCAAAATCGCGAGGTCTCTTTAAAAACGCCAGGCCAGTAAAAACAGGCTAATATCTGATCTAGCGTCCCTTGTACCTCTTTGTGACCTCCCACAGGATGGTCATGAGCTAATCTCAAAACTAAGGTTTTAAACGTTGTAGGGACTACCAGCTGCTTACGGACATTCCCTGTATGGGGATTTAAAACTTTCCCTGTACAACACTTCCCTATCCAACAGGAATCTAGGTAAGGTTTCTGACTCCCTCTAGGCGTACTCGAAGACCCGTGAAAGAGCAGCATCAGCTTGCTGCTCCTTGGGAAAGGATGGGAATTTTTCTACTAATTCAGCTTGGACCCAAGGTAACCCTTGTCCGGCCCCTACCTCGGCCCTGCTCTGAGACCTGCACTGCCTTTCCCGGCATTTTTCCCCTCTTCCCTTCTTACTCTTATCTACGGACGGAGTTACCAGGTCCTCATGAGATGGTAGATCTTCTAATGCCTCGTCTGGGGGTTCATCTTTTCTCTCTAGGGCCTCGGACTGTATTCTGGTAGATACCATGCCTACCCTCGGATGTAGACCCTTTTCTAGTCCCTTCTTGAATTGGGGCCAATCCCTCCCCAATACCAGGTCATGGGGTAACCTTGGCACAATTGCTACGGGAATTTCCTTCTTAATCCCTAAGCCTTTCACTAAGACTTTGTGTATGGGATAAAAGGACGATGTCCCGTGGATGCACCTAATTTTTACCTTTCCCTCAGATTGGCTCTGGACTACGTTACAGCAGGATTCAATTTCCTGCCAGAGTTTCCTGGACATCATACTCTGATCTGCTCCTGAGTCTAATAAAGGCATCAGTAACAATGCCCTGCACTTCCACAGATAAAAGGAAACCTTCCCTGATCTGTACTCCCTCTTTTTCCTCACAACCCATTCCTCTTGTTTCTTCCATTCGTTACCTTGGTGTTATCCTCGATTCTGCTCTTTCTTTTAAGGAGCACATCTCGTCTGGCGTTCAGCATTCTTTTCTTTCTCTTAAACAACTCCGGGCCGTGCGCCCTTTTCTCTCTTCTTCTGCTCTGGCTATACTTCTCCTCTCCCTTGTGATGTCTTGTCTTGATTATTGTAATGTCTCCCTAGCTGGCCTCCCACAGTCCCAACTTTCTCGTCTTCAGCGTGTCCAGAATACTGCCGTTCGTCTTCTCACTTACGCTTCTCGCTATTTTATTTATTTTATTTTATTTAGCATAGATTTGTATACCGCTGCTTCCAGCGATCAGCAGCAGGTTTGATTGCAATATCGGAAACTGTCAAATCAGGACAGAAAATTTGAAGTATATACACTTCATTTGTAGGGTAAGCACATCAGAAAAATTTGCAGAATATACATTTTTGATTTGTAGGGTAAGCACAACACACATTAATGGATTCTTTTGTGTTTTTTTGTGGTTTTTTTTGTAGAGCGGGGCAATAGTTACATATGTACAAAATTACATAAAGGTATCCCTGAGTCACTAGGTGTTATATCTTAGAACACTTGCACTTAAATCATATTTTACTGACTTTGGAATAGGTGAGTCTTGAGATTTTTTCTATGATCATGTCACTTCCCTTCTTCTTCAACAGCACTGGTTACCCATCCCATTTCGTGTTCAGTTCAAAATTCTCACTTTTGCACATAGGGTGGTTCGCACGGGTACCCCTCTTTACCTTGCTGATCAGATCCACTTCCGCGCTTCTCATCGCCTGCTCCGCTCTATTCACACAAACCGTATGTCCCTCCCCTCTCCCTCTCAGGCCCACCTCGAATCTACCCGCTCCTCAGCTTTCTATTTCTTGGGCCCTAAACTCTGGAATTCGCTTCCCCCTCCCCTCCGTGCAGAAGAGTCCTACCAGTCTTTCAAAGCGCAACTCAAAACTCATCTCTTTGGCCTGGCATTTAACCTCCCCTCTCCAGCCTTGTCTCCTCTCCCCGTTGATGTGTGCTTTGATTGTTGTCTTTCCCTGTCTTTTCTCTATTCTTTTCTATTCCTTAATGGCGTTCCTTTCTTCCCCAGCAGTCTGTATTTTTTAAGCTTTTAAATATTTTAATTATTGTAAACCGCTCAGATGCCTTTGGTCTTGGGCGGTATAACAAATCTTTTAATAAACATAAACAAACATAAACCTTCCCTGATCTCCTTTGTATTGGCAGATATCAGGGCGGTTCTCGCTTTACACTCCTTTTTCAGGTGTCCCTCACTACCACACCTAAAACATTTCCTTCTTATACAGTGTTTTTTAAACATAGGCATACACACTTTCATATTATCCTCTTTCGACCTTACCTTCCTTTCTGATAATTCAGAACCTGCCATCTTGGAAGCACTCCCTTTTTCCTGACCCGCCAATTCTGCTTCCATAAAGTGTTCGGTCAATAAGGTTGCTTCATTTGTGTTCCGGCAGTTCTGTAACATCAGGAAGGCTTGTATGTCCTTCGGGAGTGCAGCCATAAATTGTTCTAGCGCAATACTATCTATGATAGACTCTACAGTTTTAGCCTCTGGTGTTAGCCACTTTACTACCAAGCACTTGACTCTCTGGCATAGAGCTTTTGGCGTCTCACCAGGTTTCAATTTGGTACTCCTTAACAGACAATGATACACCATCAGTGTTAAACCTAGGCGATCCCTTATGGCTTTTTTTAGCTCATCATAATCATTGGCAAGTGCCGCAGGCATGGCCCTGTACGCCGCCAACGCCTCACCAGTGAGTGATGTGGCCAGGCGTACAGCCCATTGTTCCTTAGGCCACCCTATTATGTGCGCTACTCTATCAAATGCCTCGAGGAAATCATCAATATCATCATTCTCAGACAATTGTCCAAAAGTGAGTGTCCCATTAGACTGTGGTCCTAGCCCACAGATATGTAAAGCTCCTATAGAACCTGGAGGTGTCAGTGTTGGCTGTGCTGTCTTCTTCTGGGTTGCCAGCTATACTTCCATCATGTCCAATAGTGGCTTTTGTTGTGCCTGCATCACCACTACGGCCTGCTCCTGGGCTTGGTAGGACATCTCCCTCTGCTTCTCAAACTGGCCGGCCATCCATTGTAGCACGTCCTTGCACTCCATGGCCACGGCTGCTCTGTAAGAAAGAAAAAAACAGAGAAACACCACCAAGTGCGGTACGAAAACAACAGCTCAGCTATCCTCCTGGCTTCCACTGTTTAGACTTCTGCACCACTGTACTGGTATCCTTTTTTAAACCCACTTATCTACGGGTTACCTGATAACAGGTGTAGATTCCGGCTTCTCACAAGTGAAGGTCTCTGACCTTAGCTGTGATTCTCCTTGTAATCTCTGCACAGCTTAAGCAGTCAGCATTGTCTTTAATGCAAATCCTGGGGTGCTTGGCAAAATCCTGGCGCATGCGTGAAATCCAAGAACTAAGCCACTTGTCGTCACCCTAGCCTGGGCCAAAGGCCTAAAGGCGCAGGGCTGCCAATGTTAGTCCTTAAATAAAGAATTATACTATTCTTCTCCACAGCTTGGACTTCTGGGACTTGTAGTTGTTTCTCCTTATTTAAAGACAGTAGTGTGAAACCGATGGTTTTTAAAGGCAAACAAGAAATTAATTTATCTTCCCCAAAAGCACTAAGGCTCAACACAAACGTTAGGATTCTTCTCCAAGCAATAACATCAGGAAATTATACACAAACTAGAACTGAAACTGCTTCATAAGCCTTTTAACATGTGCAACTGTTTTCATCAAACGTTCAGCAAACAAACATAGCTTCTTTCTTCAAGCAAAGCAAAATGTCCATTTTTTTTATCTTCTGCTTCTTTAGTAATTCAAATACAAGTTATGCAAGTATCCTTTCTTATTAGAAGCAGTTCCTAGCATTAACACAGATAGGTTAACTCACCGTGTTTCTTCAGTGCTTTCTTGGTTAAAGACGTATCAGAAAGCTTTCAATCTGCCTTCAGGCACAATGAACAGTCCATTGCTAATTCCTCATTTATAGAATCCTGCTCAGGACCATCTACCTGCATCTCTTCCTGTTCTATAGCATGTACGTCTGACTCTGAGCTTTCAGGAACTGTTTCTGGCTTAATACTCTGTAAGAGCTCCTGGACTTCTCTTCACAGGTGCTCCCCACAATAAGGAACGTTTGTACCTGGAATATGAGGATTCCTTCTCTGGATCAACTGCCTCAGTTCTTCTAACTTGTTCAGCCCTGGTTCTTTCCAAAAAGCTGGGTTCTGGTCACTTCTAGCTGTGAGTTTGTCCACCCACCTTTTGGCAGCCTGAACTCTTTGAGCTGGTCCATGAACCGTTTGAACTGCAGCCTGACCCTCGTCAGCACTTCTCCTAGCCACACCTCGACCGGCTTCAGGACTAACAGCCCTCCTCCTGTAAGCTTGGTTTTCTTTATGGCTGCTACTTTCACTGCTGAGCTCCTCACCAAAAGCTTCACCGTTCTCCTCCCTGGTGATCTCCTTTCTGCTTCCCAGTGCTGGCTCCTTTCCTTTTCCTCCCCTGGGTTTATAAGGCTGTTTCTTAACTAGCGTGCACTGCTTCCTACTCAGGTGTTTTTCATTACTCCCCAAGCCTGCACTTAGGTTAGCAGAGCTTGGGTGTGGCCTAACTTCAGTGACTGCGTGTTTTCTTCCTCTACCTGCACTCTGAAAACTGTGAATTCCGTGCCTGTCTCTCTCCTTAAAGGTATATTTACAATTTTCCTCTATTTCCATGGGCTCAGCAGAGCTCTCCTCATCACAATAGTCAATCTACAACACAAAGAAACAGATTTTTTTTTTATTTACTCAACGGGGTTTTTATACTGTTTTATCATTTTTAGTCAAAGCGGTTTACATTGTAACTTAAACATGTACAAACCAACTGTTGTCTGGAGGATATTGCTTCCTGGTTGCATTTGCACTGATTGGTTCTTTATATTTTGAGTCGGATGTATTGCAATGTGGGCCTTTAACTGAGAATACTTTAAAGGCTGGGTCATCTATCGGGGAGTTAGTTTGTCCTGGAAGGATAGCATTCATGACCTAGGAGTCATATTGGATGCTGGGACTTCAACAACAAATTTCGAAAGTAATACAGGTGGCATATGGGCATTTATTTATTTATTTATTTATTTATTATTTATTTATTACAGTTTCTTATATACCGCGCTATTTAGAATCAGCGCGGTTTACATCATAACAACAACGACCATAACGACAAACTGTCAGGTTTTACATTGAACAGGAGTACAAACTTGGATAACTGGGTTAACTATATACATAATCTATCTACACTGCAGTGTGAGGGCATTTCTAGATTGGGTCATTTCTTGGAGGGGATATCTAGTTCAGTTGCTGTCTGGGAAGTATTGGCAGAAAAGGTATGTTTTGAGAGCCTTCCTGAACTGATATAGATTGGTAATGGTTCTAATGTTGGGGGGTAGGGTGTTCCAGCATTTTGGGACATAAAAACTGAATGCCCTGTTTGTGGTGTTCGTGTTGGACTTTGTCGAAGCCTTTGGTATAGCTAGCAAGTTTACAGCTGATGTTCTTCTTGATCTGTTGGGGGGGGACCATGTGGATTAGATTCGTGAGTGAGAGGGATGAGGTGCCTTTGATTGCCTTAAATGCTAATAAAAGGGATTTGAAGGTGATTCTCCCGTGAATTGGTAGCCAGTGCAGTTGTTTGAGAATAGGAGTCACGTGGTCGTTTCTGGATGCACCGTAGAGGACCCTAGCTGCGGCATTCATGGCCAACTGTAAGGGGGTTAGTGTGGATTGGGGGAGACCTTGTAAGATAGCATTTGCAAAGTCAAAATGCGGCAGGATCAGCGCTTGATATATGGTACGGAAATCGTCTGGGTCCAGCAGGGAGCGTAGGTGTTTGAGGGAGCGGATTTTGAAGTAGATGGCTTTGACTACGCTGCTTATGTGGCGTTTCATGTCTAGATGTTGGTCCAGGGTAACTCCCAAATATTTTATTGCATCTTTAGTTTGCAAATCGGCTTCCTTGACACTGACGTGGGACGGGGGCGTAAAGTTGGAGTCTCTGGAGATGAAAAGGACCTCTGTTTTTTTTATGCTGGATACGTAGGTTCTGTGTCTGGAGCCATGTTGAAACTGCATTGAAACAATCTGTGAGTGGGGTCAGGTCCATGTGGGTTGTGGAGAAAGGCATGTATAACAGAATGTCATCTGCATATATCATGCAGTTTACGTTGAATGACCTTATGATATTGCATATGGGCTGCATGTAGATATTGAAGAGTAAGGAGGATAGTGAGGATCCTTGAGGTACCCCTTGCTTTTGATGGAAGTGGCTAGACTCTTCTGATCCAGACTTCACATATTGCCATCTATCGTCCAGATAAGACTTACACCATTTTAGTGCATTGTTGCAGACACCCTTTTCTTTTAGTCTTCCAAGGAGGATTTCGTGACTCACGGAGTCAAATGCCGCGGCGATGTCTAGGAAAATGAGGACAAAACCTTGATGGATGTTGTCAATTCCTGTGATGATATTGTTGAATAGACCAGTAAGTAGTGTCTCAACCCCATGATGTTCTCTGAACCCATGCCTGGTTCGTCAACTGTGTCCTTATTTGGATCAGAATGCAATTTGCCAGGTTGTTCAAGCATTAGTTCTCTCTCAGCTTGATTATTGTAATGCCCTGTATGTGGGACTACCGGTGTATTCCATTAGGAAGTTACAAGTAGTCCAGAATTTACTGGAACAGGTCATTTTTGGTCTTAGCCATAGAGATTCAGCTGCAGAGTTATTAACACAATTACATTGCCTTCCAATTAGATGAAAACATGGAAACATGATGGCAGAAAAAGGCCACAGGGACTGTCCAGTCTGCCATTCCATATCAACTACTACAGTAGTCCCCTTTTCCCTATAGAGATCCTCTGTGTTTGTCCCATGCTATTTTGAATTCAAATACTGTCCTCATCTCTACCATCTCCACTGGGAGTCTATTCCACGCATCTACTACTCTTTCCATAAAGAAATATTTCCACATATTACTCCTGAGTCTATCCCCTTTCACCCTCATCCTATGTCCCCTCATAGGGGAGCTTGCTTTCAATCGAAAGAGACTTATCTCTTGTGCAATTATGCCATGGAGGTATTTAAACATCTCTATCATATCTCCTCTATCCTGCCTTTCCTCTACTGTATACACATTAAGATCCTTAAGTCTAATCTCATATGATTTATAACAAAAACCACTAACCATCATAAAGAATAAAATTACTCAACATGTAGATAGTCACGACCTAATGGGAGACAGCCAACATGGCTTTAGACAAGGAAGATCTTGTCTTACTAATCTGTTAAGTTTTTTTGAAGGAGTGAATAAACAGGTGGACAAAGGTGAGTCGGTTGATATTGTGTATCTGGACTTTCAGAAAGCCTTTGACAAGGTCCCTCATCAGAGACTTTTGGCAAAACTAAAGAGTCATGGGATAGGAGGCAGTGTACTATTGTGGATCAGGAACTGGTTAAAAGATAGAAAGCAGAGGGTAGGGCTAAATGGACAATTTTCCCAATGGAGAAAGGTGAATAGTGGTGTACCCCAGGGATCTGTGCTGGGTCCGCTGCTTTTTGACATATTCATAAATGACCTGGAAAGTGGAATAACGAGTGAGGTTATCAAATTTGCAGATGACACAAAACTATTTAAAGTTGTTAAAACCCAAGAGGATTGTGAAAACTTGCAAGAGGATCTTGATAAATTGGAAGACTGGGCATCAAAATGGCAGATGAAATTTAATGTGGACAAGTGCAAGGTTATGCACCTAGGGAAGAACAACCCAAACTATGGTTACACGATGCAAGGTTCCACATTAGGAACCACCACCCAGGAAAAAGATTTAGGCGTCATTGTGGATACCATGTTAAAACTCTCGGCCCAGTGTGCAGCAGCGGCCAAGAGAGCAAATAGAATGCTAGGTATGATAAGGAAAGGAATGGAAAATAAAACAAAAGATATTATAATGCCTCTATATCGTTCCATGGTGAGACCGCACCTTGAATATTGTGTGCAATTCTGGTCGCTGTATCTTAAAAAGGATATAGCGATTTTAGAAAAGGTTCAGAGAAGAGCCACCAAAATGGTAAAGGGGATGGAAGGATACTCCTATGAGGAAAGGCTAAAAAGGTTAGGGCTCTTTAACCTGGAAAAGAGACGGCTGAGGGGAGATATGATAGAAGTCTATAAATTAATGAACGGAGTGGAACGGGTAAACGTAGATCGATTGTTTACGTTATCAGAATATAGAAAGACTAGGGGACATGCAATGAAGCTACAGGGTAAACTATTTAAGACTAATAAAAGAAAATATTTTTTCGCTCAACGTGTAATCAAACTCTGGAATTTGTTACCGGAGGATGTAGTAAAGGCTGTTAGTGTAGCTGGGTTTAAAAAAAGGTTTGGACAAGTTCCTGGAGGAATGGTCCATAAACCATTATTAAGAAGTGACCGAAGATATCAATGCTTGACCCAGTACAAGCATTGTGGAACTTGTGTCTCTTGGGGAAACTGCTAGGTACATATGACCTAGATTGGCCACTGTTGGAAACAGAATACTGGACTTGATGGACCTTGGTCTGACCCAGTATGGCATATCTTATGTTCTTATTTATTTATTTATTTATTATTTATTTATTTAACATCTCTTATATACCGCGCTATTAAAATCAGCGCGGTGTACATCGAACAAAATATACTGCAATGTGTACAGGTAACATCGAGTTTACAGAGAACAAGGGAGTATATAACATGGAATAACAGGGATAACTATGTACAATCAACATTATACTATATATATGCTTTTATTATATACCATATTTAAACTCGAGTGGATATTGAACATGTATTCATGGGTGGCATGAGTCTATAGTAGTAAAGTGGATTTTCGTGGGGACTAACCGTTTTCTGGTTGGATTAAAGTGCTAGGGTGTTTGGTGTGAGTGGGAGGCCTGTTGGCTGTGTGAGTGTCCATGGACACTTCTGGGTAGTATTTTGTGAATAAGTGATGCTTTACGGCTTTGCGGAATTGTAATAGACTTTTGATGCCGTGGATTTCATGGGGAAGTTTATTCCAATTCCTGGGTGCGAATAATGAAAAAGCTCTGTTTGATGTAGCTTTAGTACATGATGTCATCATCTTGGGAACTATTAAGGTGTTCATAGTTGTGGTCCTTCTGTTTCTATTTTCAGGGGTGTTATGGATTAGTTTTCTGATTGGTGTTGGTGGGTAGATATTCATGGCTTTGAAGGTCAAAACTAGTGACTTATATGAGAGTCTGGCTTGTAGTGGTAGCCAGTGTAGGTCTTTCATGATAGGCATTATATGAGCAGACCTTGTTGACCCAGAGAGGACTCTAGCAGCTGTATTCATAGCCAGACGAAGTGGATTTAAGGTTGATTGAGGGAGCCCGTGGAGGATGATGTTTGCAAAATCTAGATGTGGGAGGACTAGTGCCTGGAAGGTTGACCGGTAATCAGTATAGTCCAGTAGTGGACGGAGGTGGCGTAGTGTTCTGATCTTATGGTATATATTCTTTGTCACATTCTTCACGTGCATTGTCATGTCCAGGTGTTGATCTAATGTTATGCGAGGTATCGGATCGTGGGTTTGGACGTCAGTTCTATGTTGTTGACCAGCAGTGACGGAGGAGGTACAAACTTAAGATTCTTTGTAACAAATAGGACATCAGTTTTGCTATGATTTATTCTTAGGTTTTGAGTCAGCAACCATTCAGCTACTGCTCCGAAACAGTTGGTTATTGGAGTAAACACTGGTTGGTCAGTTTTGAACGGCATGTATATGAGGATGTCATCAGCGTATGCCAAGCATTGCACGTTGAAGGATCTGATCAATTCGCAAATCGGCTGCATATAAATATTGAACATTAACGCCGATAGTGAAGATCCTTGTGGTACGCCTTGAGACTGTAGGAATGGCTCTGAGGATTTCTGGCCTGTTTTAACTTGTTGCCAACAAATGGAAAGGTAGGATCTACACCATTCCAGTGCTGTGCTTCGAATCCCCTTCTCTCTCAGACGTTGAATTAGTATATCGTGGTTTACAGAATCGAAGGCAGCAGAAATGTCTAAAAAGATGAGAACAAATCCTTGTTTGATGTTGTTTATTCCAGTGATCAGATCGTTGAGTAGGGTTGTAAGGATTGTGTCGACTCCATGTGCTTCTCTGAATCCATGTTGTGATTTGTCTAGAGGTGCTTCTGTGTCAATGTGATGCTGGAGTTGTTGTTGGGCAGCTTTCTCGATGATTTTTGCAAGCTGGGGGATGCTTGAGATTGGCCTAAATGATTCAACTTTGGATGGATCAAGCTTACTGTTTTTTAGTAGGGGCTTGATAGAGGTGTGTTTAAGACTCTGGGGGAATGAGCCTGTTAGGAAGGATTGGTTCAGAATTTTGCATAGGATTTGGCTTAGATCATGTCGCAGATCTTTGATCCAGTTAGCTGGGCATGGGTCGTTAGGTGCCGTGCTAGGATTGATGGAGGCGATAATTTTCTCAATTTCACTAGATGATATAGTATTGAAGTTGCAAAATGGAGTTATGTGAGATTCCTTAGGTGATATAATGGGGTTGATGGTATTTATGCATGTGCTGGACTTAATCATTTGTATATGTCCTTTTATTATGATGTTTTTGTATATGCATGTCTTATGTTCTTAACCATTTTAGTAGCCACCCTCTGCACCGACTCCGGCCTGTTTATATCCTTTTGAAGGTGCGGTCTCCAGAATTGCACACAATACTCCAAATGAGATCGCACCAGCAACTTATACAGAAGCACTATTGCCTCCTTTCTTCTGCTGGCCATTCCTCTCCCTATGCACCCAAACATCCTTCTAGCTTTCACGTTCATCTTTTCTACCTGTTTAGCTACTTTAAGATCATCAGACACAATCAGCCCAGGTCCCATTCTTCTTTTGTGGAAAGAAATACTTCACCCCCTACACTATACCGCTCCCTTGGATTACTTCAACCCGAACCAAAGAGAGCAGCGGAAGCAATGACCACGGCCTACCAAGATATTAGGTAAAATTGTTTATTAAGGACCCAACTGTACAAGTTTCGGCCGAGGCCTTTGTCAGGGGTCTAAAAAACATAAACATATACCATAAACATGATAAAAACATAAATATCATTACATATTAAAAAATTAAAAAAATGAATATCATTACATATTAGAAATTAAAAATTGAAGATAAAAAGGACTATATGATGTATCTGAACATTACCAAAACACCACATAGAAGGTGTGGGGGACACGTCTATGGGATGAAGCAAACACTCTTCCCAATCTAGAACATGATAAGAATACAAAATATAACAGAAAAAACATTAGTCCACATAAAATTACAATGGGACATGCATATACAAAAACATCATAATAAAAGGACATATACAAATGTCAGAATATTAAAAGCTTCATAAGATACAAACTTCATATATTAAGAAATATATATATATAGTGAACACTAATAAACAATGTATACACACATATATATAAAAGAGCCAGCAGGCAAAAAAACTTGATACAAAACAATTTAAAAGAAACTTAAAAGAAAACATATAGCATAGTGGTACAACACATTGTGAAACCATGGAAATGCTAGTGCTAAAATTGCAAAACAGTATGAATAATAAAACAAGAGAGTGAAAATAATGAGCAACATACGCATTTAACAGAGAAATATATACTAATAAGAACCAAAATGGTGCCACCAATAGGGACTATAAACTGTCAAATTTGTGGTAAATGCAGGAGAGCACTGGGTATGCTAGACAATAAACCATAGAGGTGAAAATGTTGAAATGCATATGTATTTAACAAAAGGGGAAAACTACTATCGACACATGTGTTGGTGTGAAAAAGGTTTTTCAGTAGTAGCGTTACCAATTAGAAATGGAACCCATCAAATGTAGGATGGATACATTGGGACAAAGAAAGCATACCTAGGGATCTCTCAATATGTGTAAGACAGGGATAATATCTTGGGAGAAACCACGTACGTTTTTATGTCAAAATGAGTGAAATACCAAATAACAGAAAGTTGATTAGAAGATGGCGCGCTAAAACTGACCACCGATAGGGCCAGAAAGAACAATCAATAAATAAATAAATAAATAATAATTTAAAAAATAAGACAAAGGCTACAACTTAAAACACATCGATTGGAAATCCACAGAGATATAATAAAGGGAATATGCTTTACAAACCGAGAATCAATCTACTCCGCAAACTAAAAAGTCTCCCGCATGGGCTGAAAAGGGCGGAAGGAACCGCCACATCAATATTTAAATGAAAAATTATGCCGTACACAATAGAGTAACCATAGGCATTGTCAAAAATAACTAATTATAAATAAAACATGCATCTTAAAAAAAGTGATTTGAAAACACATGCAGATATAATGAAGTGGAATGTACCTTACGGACCATAACCCTAACCGGGCTATAGAAAGCGGAAAAAACCGCCGCAGCGATACATAAAGGATAAATCAGAACATATGAACTACAAAACTTATGAGACTATGCGAAGGCAAGTGCATAGTACAAAGTGAAAGTGGGGCGCAGATAAACTGTCCAGGGCAAGGATGGATTGAGCAGATGAAAACACCATTGTTCAAAGAACACAAATAAGCGAAAATGTAGACGTGCTAACAATAAACAGCATTTAAATGTGCGGCATGCACCAATTGAAAGATGGAAAACCATTAATTGTATCTATATGAAAAGAGTTATGTTGTAAGAAGCCAATCGTGCATGGTATAAAAAATAGAACGTGCTGTACCTGCATGGACTGTGAAGGCGGGAAAACGCCGCGCAGGAACATAGAGAGCCTACTTAAAGGGGAGAGGGAGGCTCCTCCCACTAGCATTATATGCTTAAAAAACATTATCTAATAAATAAAAAACTAAGAAGTGGGTCATGTGCAACTTAAAAATAATAAAAGTAAATAGGTCGTTGCTGAATTTGGAGGAGTGTAATGCCAAAACCTGTAAGAAACATAAAAAGCAGTACTTAACCAAAAACAATCAGACCGCGGACCAAAAAAAACTGGCAAGAACAACAGAGGAGTATATTGCATACAATTACATAGGATTCAACAATAATAAAATAAGTAAATAAAATCAAATAAATAAAAAACCTATTGTTTAAAAACGATGTGTATAGGCAAGCCGTAAAACAAACCATAAAAGAAACACCATACCTGCACACACAGTGTGAGAGGCGGGAAAACACCGCGCAGGGTATGGGAGCACTATTTAAAGAAGAAGGAAAAGGGGGAAGGGCTCCTCCTACTGGCAGTTTACTCTTTGTGTACTAGGAACTACCGTGAAGTAATAAACCAGTGGACGATATGAGTGGCTACTAATAGGCATTGTATCATTAAAAGCTGGCAAGATCGCAAAGAATTGCAAAAAGAGTGATATGACAGTATAAAGATGGCTGCTAATTTGTGGAAACCAAAATATAGGTGATAAAAGATGAACAAAATGATGCATGCAAAGAAAAACCTCAATGAAAAAAATGTGTTAAAAGCACCCACAGGTACAACACACTAACAGACTTTTCGCAGGTCATAATAACATGAATAGATGAATAGGTCATGCAATAAACAATAAAAGCATAAAAATATGTGAACACAGGATGTGTGATAAAAATATAATTGTAAACATCACACCTCATCAGCTAAGTATCAGATGTAGTAACAGGACTCATGAGACAGTCCTGTATATGTCCTTTTATTATGATGTGTTTGCATGTCCCATTGTAATTTTATGTGGACTAATGTTTTTTCTGTTATATTTTGTATTCTTATGTTCTAGATTGGGAAGAGTGTTTGCTTCATCCCATAGACGTGTCCCCCACACCTTCTATGTGGTGTTTTGGTAATGTTCAGATACATCATATAGTCCTTTTTATTTTTATTTATTTATTTATTTATTTACATTCTCTTATATACCGCGCTATTCTGCATCAGTGCGGTTTACATTGAACAAATTGAAAATACATTGAACAGGGCATTATAACTTGGAGATAACTATTTTACAGGGAACATGGGCTATGGAGGGTTAAGTGGCTTGCCCAAGACCACAAGGAGCACCTGTGGGACTAGAAACCCCAGTCCTTCCGGCCCAAGGTTGCTGTCCTCTAGTGGGATTTGAACCCCCGACCTTCTGGCCTGAAGTACCTTGCCCCAACCACTAGGCCACTCCTCCACTCCATCTTCACTTTTTAATTTCTAATATGTAATGATATTCATTTTTTAAATTTTTAAATATGTAATGATATTTATGTTTTTATCATGTTTATGGTATATGTTTATGTTTTTTAGACCCCTGACGAAGGCCTCGGCCGAAACTTGTACAGTTGGGTCCTTAATAAAGAATTTTACCTAACATCTTGGTAGGCCGTGGTCATTGCTTCCGCTGCTCTCTTTGGTTTGATTATCTGCGGAAGGCTATCTTCTTTCTCTTCCCCCCTTACTTCAACCCAAATGCATGATCCTGCATTTTTTAGCATTAAATCTCAGCTGCCAAATTCTCGGCCATTCTTCAAGCTTAGCTAGATCCCTCCCCATATAATCTACTCCTTCCTTAGTGTCTACTCTATTGCAGATTTTGACATCATCTGCAAAGAGGCAAACCTTACCAGAAAGCCCTTCCGCAATATCACTAACGGGTATACCGGATATTCAGTGCTCATGGCCAGATATTACCCCGGCATTGAATATCCAGACCTATTTCAAAGCAGTGTCAGTCAGCCTCTTTTAAGTGTGCTGGCCGCCACCACTGACCGTCAACCTCTATATATTTAAATGTGGAAGACTTATAGTAACACAGTATATGACGACAGATAAAGACCAGTATGGTCCATCTAGTCTGCCCAGCAAGGCAGCAAGAGTAGGTGCACCTGCCACTCTGTGCAGGTCACCCCTCACCATGCCTTTGTTTAGGAGTGCACCCACCGCTCCATGTAGGTCACCCCTATTTGTTCAGAGATAAGAGATAGTTATGTTTATTTTGATTTTATCTTGTTGCTATAAAAAGGGATCCACTGTGTCTGTCCCATGCCATTTTGAATTCTGTCACTGTATTTGCCCCCACCACTTCCATCGGGGGGGAGGGGCATTCCAAGTATCCACCACCCTTTCATTGAAAAAGAGTAGTTACTCACCTGTAACAGGTGTTCTCCAGGACAAGCAGGAATCAGTCAGGACAAGCAGGAATCAGTCCTCACTTATGGGTGACATCGGCGCCGATGGAGCCCCCGTGCGGAGCATTTCCCCAGCTTTCTAAGAAAGCCTTTGGGAATACTACACGCATGCGCGGTCCCCTTCCCGCCTAAAGGTGCCATCTTGCTCAGTCAAATGACATAGCTAAAAGACAGCACACAAAAATGAAAAAATAAACTATGTACAACTGCAAGTCCCAGGGGAGGAGGGAGGGTTGTGAGGACTGATTCCTGCTGCTCCTGGAGAACACCTGTTACAGGTGAGTAACTACTCTTTCTCCAGGACCAAGCAGGAAGTCAGTCCTCACTTATGGGACTCCCCAGCTTCAGGCTACCGGGGACCCAGAGCTGAAAAATGAGCTCCCTCTAGCCTCAGCATCAGAGAAAGGATTTCACTGAAACATACCTCCACCGGTAGCCCAACCAGAGGGCTGGAGGGTAGGAGTTGCCTAAACCTCAAAGAGATTCCGGAGCACTGCCTGACCGAAAGCACTGTCCCTGCGGGACTCCCTCTCCAGGCAGTAATGGGCCGCAAAAGTCTGACTTGAGGACCAGGTTGCAGCCCTGCAGATGTCTGCCAACGGTACAGAGCGGAGATGAGCTACTGAGGCAGCCATTGCCCTGACACGGTGGGCCGTGACCCGACCCTGCAAAGGAAGGTCAGCTGCCCTGTAAGCCCAGGTGATACAGTCAGCCACCCAGATGGACAAGGTATGCTTGGACACAGGTACCCCCAAGTTATTGGGGTCAAAAGATACGAAGAGCTGAGTAGCCCTCCTATGCCCCTGAGTATGCTCCAGGTAGAAGGATAAGGCCCTCCTACAGTCCAGGGTATGCAGGACGGTCTCAGCCCAGCTGGCATGGGGCCTAGGGAAGAATGTTGGAAGAACCACCTCCTGGTTGAGATGGAAAGAGGAGACAACCTTAGGGAGGAACTTAGGATGAGTCCAAAGGACTACCCTGTTCCGATAGAAGCGAGTGTATGGCCCATCACAGACCAGGGCTTGAAGTTCACTCACTCGCCTGGCCGAGGTCAAGGCCACTAAGAATAGAGTCTTCCAGGATAGGAAGCGTAGAGGACATGTAGCCATTGGTTCAAAAGGTGGGCGAGTAAGTTGCTGCAAGACCACATTCAACTCCCACTCAGGGGCCGGTGGACGGAGAGGAGGCTTGAGCAATAGTAAGCCTCTGAGAAATCTGGACACCAAGGAGTGAACTGACAAAGAGTGTCCCTCCACCAGAGAGTGGTGAGCTGCCAGAGCAGAGAGGTGGACCCGAACAGAATTGGACTTAAGGTCCTGATTGGACAAGTGCAGTAGGTACTGGAGCACTACTGGCACAATGCAGGTGAAAAGGATCTTCCTTGCGTTGCTGACACCACAAGGAGAACCTCCTCCACTTTAGGACATATGTTTTCCTGGTGGATTGCTTCCTAGAGGCCAAGACCACCTCTTCCACTTCCTGAGGTAGGCCCCAGGGAGCCAAGACTACCCTTGCAGCCTCCATGCCATCAGATGGAGAGATTTGAGATTGGGATGCAGAAGGGAACCCTGATCCTGAGAGAGAAGGTCGGGTTGGAATCCCAGAGGCATGGGTGTCTCCACTGCCAGTTGAAGTAGCAGGGGGAACCAGGGCTGCCTCAGCCACCTGGGAGCAACCAGAAGTACTGAGGCCTTGTCCCTGAGAATCTTGAACAAGGTTCGGGCCACCAGAGGCGTGGGAGGAAACGCATAGAGCAGGCCCTGGGACCAAGAAATCAAGAAGGCATCCGTCGCCACCCTTAGGGGATGCGGCTGCCTGGAACAAAACCTGGGCAGTTGGTGATTCAGGGGACTGGCGAAGAGATCCATGGATGGAAGTCCCCATTTCAGGAAAATCTGTTGAACCACCAAAGGGTGCAACTGCCATTCACGGGGCTGCAGAATTCTGCTTAAGCGGTCTGCCAGAAAGTTCTCCTGGCCAGGAAGATAAACAGCCCTCAGCAACATCTGGTGCCTGAGGGCAAAAGAGCAAAGGGCCTGTGCTTCCAGGCATAGAGGCCTGGACCCAGTGCCGCCCTGTTTGTTCACATAGAACATGGCTACTTGGTTGTCCGTCTGAACTAGAACAGACTGGTGGGCCAAGGTGTGAGAAAAAGCTTTGAGGGCTAAACGAATAGCCCGCAGTTCCAGTAGGTTGATCTGTTGCGTGGCTTCCCATGGGGACCAGAGGCCTTGTGTGCAGCTCTCTTGACAGTGTGCACCCCAGCCCTGCAAGGAGGCATCGGTTGTCAACACCACCGTGGGGGCAGGCACCTGAAAAGGCACCCCCTGCAGCAAGTTGGGGGGGGTGTAGCCACCACTGAAGAGACTGCCGGAGAGGTTTTGATACCCTTACTTTGTCTGCGAGGCTCCCTGTGGCCTGCTTCCACTGAGTTCTGAGGCACCACTGTGCAGGCCTCATGTGGAGGCGGGCATTGGTGGTCAAATGCACAGTCGATGCCATGTGTCCCAGGAGCTGCAGACAGAGCCTGGCAGGAACCCATGGCAGACTGAGAAACCGGGATGCCAACTCCATGAGCCTTTGAGCTCTGTCCTCTGGCAAGTAAGCCCTTGCTTGCAGAGTCCAGCCGTGCTCCTATGAACTCAAGGTTCTGGGAGGGGAGCAAAGTGGACTTTGCGAAGTTTATGACAAAGCCTAGGTCTTGAAGGAGTGTGACAGTCCTGAAGGTGGCCTGTCTGGCCTCCTGGTAAGTCTGACCTCGGATGATCCAGTCGTCCAGATAGGGGAAGACAAAAACCCCTTGAGTCCTCAAGTAGGCCGCCACCTCAGCTAGGCACTTTGTAAAGACTCGTGGGGCGGAAGTTAGGCCAAAAGGCAGTACCTTGTACTGGTAATGGTTTCCTCCCACCACGAACCTGAGGTACTTTCTGTGGTCTGGATGAATGAGGATGTGAGTATACGCATCCTTTAGATCTAAGGAGCATAGCCAATCTCCCTGCTGGAGGTAGGGAAGAAGTGTTCCAAGAGTAAGCATCTTGAACTTCTCTTTTTCCAAGAACTTGTTGAGGTTCCTGAGGTCTAGGATAGGCCTTAGGCATCCTGTTCTTTTTGGCACCAGAAAATACCTGGAGTAGAACCCGTGCCCCTGTAGGCAAGGAGGTACAGGCTCCACCGCCCTGTCCAGAAGCAGACCCTGAAGTTCTTGGAGGAGGAGGTTGGTGTGCAGGAGAGGCCTCAGAGGTTCTCCCGGAAAATAGACAGGAGGTATCTGTTGGAAATGAAGCATATAGCCCTGGTGAATGATGCTTAAGACCCAAGCATTCCCTGTAATGGGTGGCCACCTGTGGGCAAACAGGGCTAAGTGACCTCCTGTGCAGTGATGGGGCAGCAGGGGAGGACAGGCTATGCCTTGGGAGTCAAAAAACCCCTCCCTGCTGGGTAGGAGCAGGAGCCGGAGGCTTGGGGGCCTTCTGCCTACGGGGCCCATGTCCCTGCCCCTTGGCCGGCTGCCCCTGAAGGGGAGCTGGGGAGGCCTGGTACTGAGGGAAAGGTTTGTAGGCAGACACCTTTCTCGGGTAGAAGGACTTTTTACCCGAGCCCTTCTTCTTGTGAGAAGGGGCAGAAGTCTTTCTGGACAGCCTTGTCCTGGTCAGGTGCTCGGTCTCGAGCTCAGCCGCCTTCTCGGCCATGGGTTTGCCAAAAATGTTTTCACCTCGGCAAGGGTCGTAGGTGGGTGTAAACAAAATTTATTAACCCCAACGCGTTTCGGCCATAGCCTTCTTCAGGGGTCACACAGCTAAATGACATACAACATAAAAAACATATAAATATATTTAAAATCATGTTTGCCTTATGAAAATGGACCAATGTTATAAATATATACATAAAAAACATTTCATGTACATGTGCTCAATAGATTAATATAGACTCACAAATCCGAAGATTTAAAAACACATACATTTGTAATAAACGAGAAAAGCAGGGTGGAATAACGAAAATAAACAGTTAATGTTCAAATGAAATATATTGTATGTTTAAAAATATATATATATGAATAGGAACTTGTTATAAGATAGGGGGGGAAGAAGGGGAGGGAGGTGGGGAAAGGAAGGGAAGGTAAGGACGGAGAGCGGGGGGAAGGGAGGGAGGGGGGGGGGAGGAGGAGGATAAGGGAGGAGAGGAAAAAAAGGAGGGGAGGGGAAAGGGGGGAGGGGAGGGGGAGGAGGGGAGGAGGGGGGGGAAGGGGGAGGAAGGGAGGGGGGAGGGGGGAAGGGGGAGGGGAGGAGGGGGGAAGGGGGGGGGGAGAAAGGGGGGGGGGAAAGAGGGGAAGGGAGGAAGGGGGGGAGGAGGGGAGGGGAGGGGGGATGGGGAGGGGGGAGGAGGAGGATGGGGGGGAGAGAAGGGGGGAAGTGGAGAGGGAAGGAGGGCGGGGGAGGGGAAGGGGGGAGGGGGAGGGGGGGAGGAAGAAAGTAGGGAGAAGGAAAAGAAAGGAAAGAAAGGACATTATTGGATGATTCACATGTGTATGATCGACGAAATCTGCAATTGTAAAAGGTGTTCACCGAGGCAACTATGATATAAATAACACATGATACTAAATAATATTTTTGTGGGAATAAAAAAGGGGGGGGAGGGGAAGAGAACTGGCGTGTGCACATTAGCCAAACAATCTATGAGCCTTTGAGAATGGAAAAAATGATCCGTAGTGAGGTGTGATATGTCAAGAAATAGCTTTGTAATAATGCTAGATAGCAGCATGTGCTTAAAAACAATGTTACGAAAAACAACGTTGAGAAAACTTACTTACATATAAACCTTCTAATGTATGTTTATATCGTCTGCAAAAACGCTGGAAAATAAATACATTGGAAAGTTGATCTATATAGACTTTTTTAAAAAATATATATATAATTTAAAAAAATATATAGTTAAGAATTGCTGAGGAAACCATAGTCACAGTAGAAAGATGAACCACAGTATGCTGAAACATGGTACTAAAATGCATTCAGGAAAATATATCTAATAATAAAAATAATAAAAGACAAAATATTGAGACTGAAAAGCCTAACTCAGATTGTGAATCATTTTCGTCCAAAAAGGGGGGGGGGGGGGGGGGGGTGGGGGGGGGGGGGGGGGGGGGGGGGGACTATATGGAATAAACGAACTACATTATACTAAGGCTTATTAAAATGCTACATCTTTTGTGGAGACTGTGTTGTTGTGCTCGTTTGTGAACTACTGCATACGAACTTGGGTACTATCTAAGGGATAGCTGAAAAAAAGACATATTTGAAACTATTTATAAGTGCTCCTGAAAAATGTTACAACTGTGGAGGAACAGTCATGATAAAAAAGTAGCCATGTTGCACAAAGTCCTCATATTGGATGAAAATAAAAGAAATCAGATTCTTGTTGTGAGCCTATGGGGCTGATGTGATCCAAAAGGGAAACCTATCTTATTTTAAGAAGAACGAAAATTTGTCAATACAATGTTGACAGTAGAGTGACAATAAGTATAAACGCATCAAATCGCTGCAAAAACATGACATTAGGAGATTGTGAAAGCTTAAAACGCACCTGTTTGAGTTTCAAAAAGCTCGTTCCTGGAACAGCAAGGATTTGTCAACTGAATCGATATCCTTAAAAACGCCGATTTGCGCGCCAATTTTGAATGACGTCATTTGAAAGGGAGGAACTAACTAAAGTCAATCAAAGCTATATTTAATCAATTTAAATTAAAAACCTGAGGACACTTATTAAATTGTTGGATCTTTTGTGAAGGCTAGGTTGTTATACACGTATGTGAAACCGCTGTATAAGAAATTGGTACTGTCTATGGGATCTCTAAAAAAGGGGCACATTAACTACTGTTTATAGATACTTTAAAAGAAACTATACAGTAGTGATAAAGCTGATTAAGTGATGTAACAGATGACCATATTACGCGAGGTCTTATGAATGGGTAAAACAAAGTAAAAAAAAGTAAAAAATGTAAATAAATGTGTATAGTAGCTTGGCTTATTATTTAAAGCTATGGAGCATGTTTTGATAGAAAGATAAATTGCAAAGATGAAACTAATGTGATCAAAGGGAGAACATGTTTTACTTTGAGATAGACACAACTATTTCAATGCATTGTAGAAAGTGAAACTAAATGTATTAAAAATCGCACCGAATTGCTATAGGTGGGCGTTAAAAGGGGCTGTAAAGGGAGTGGAGGTTATGTACCTATTTGGGCTAGACAAAGCACGCTCCTAAAAAAGCAAAGATTAATAACTGAATTATTGTCCTTAGAAAAGCCGAATAGCGCGGCAATTTTAGATGACGTGATTGAGGAGAGAGAAGCTAGTAATGTCAATCAAGGCCATGTAGATGTCTTGCGAGAGGAAAATGAGCTGGGAGGGGGGGGCAGGGGGAGGGGGGGAAAAGGGGGGGGGGGGAGAGGGAGGGGGAGGGGAGGAAGGGGAGGGGGAGAGAGGGAAGGAGGTGGAAGATAATAGTAGACCAAACGTGTATTGAACACTCAAGTACCTAGAGAAACAGATGAATTCCAATGAATAATATATTAATTAATAACAAAATGAATAATAAATAGCATATACTAACTAATGTTATAATTAATATAGATTATTGTTAAAATTAGTGACAGAAATGAACAATTAATCAAGTACTATCCAACTCAAATTGTAAAAATTATGTTAAAAAACATATTGTAAAATATTAATAATACATAAAATAAATAAGCGTATTGATAGACATGTAAATGTAGACAATTGTGGACTGGTTTAAGGTGCACCAAATAGTATAAAAATAATCATAAATAATGAAATCACATTAAAAAGACTAAATGATAAATAACAATAATAATAATACCTGTGAACATCATTGGGATTAATCGTAGCTAAAACAGAACGTAAGTGTACGCAACTAATGCTTAGATAATAAACAAAAATAATTAGACTTAGTAAAATTGTGTGATAACCTATTATAAAGTAAGGTCATTAAGAAATAAATAAATAAATCACCATTATAAAATAAATATAATAAATAAATAATCCCATTAAAAGACAAAGAACCAATATAAATTACATAAATCATGAATGCATCATTAAAATAATAAATCTTGACAACTATTATATGTTGTGACCCATCATTTGTGGGCTTTAATAAATAAATAAATTACATAATTAAGAGATATTGTACTATGTTGGATAAGATTAAAATGAAAATAAGATTATATTCATAAAAATATCGTTAAATCTATTTCTTGATTGAGGCCATATGGCTCCAAACTATTAAACTCGTAAATAAAACGTTGTTCCAACTTCAGTAACTTGTTGTTAACATCTCCACCTCTCCAATGGGGAACTATGGTTCTTAGAACAGTAAATTTAAGATCTGTGACTTTATGCATTTTTTCCAGCCAATGAGAGACCAATGGCTTATCTGGCACCTTTCTTACTATATTACTCCTATGTTCTATTATGCGCGTACGTATTTGTCTTGATGTTTTTCCAATGTATATCAGATTGCATGGGCATTGTATGAGATAAATGGCATTGATGGTCTTGCAATTAGTATATTGTTGTAGATATACTTTTGTTCCTGTTAAGGGATGTACAAAGGCATTCTTAACAACCATCGTGTGAATACAAACGGAACAGTTACCACAACTGTAGTGCCCCTTGATTGTGGATATTGGTTTAGTTTTTGGGAGTGCAGAAGGTACCAAATGGTGTGATAAATTAACATTGCGCTTGTAAGCTACCATGGGGCGCTTTGTAGCTAATGAAGGAATAGATGCTAATAAGTGCCATTCTTTGCGTAAAATATCCGCAATGGCCCTGGAATGTGAAGTATAAGTAAGTGCACAAACTATTCTATCATCCATTTTTTCTTTCTCTTTTTTCTGTAAAAGTGTTGTTCGTTCTACATTATTGGCTCTTATATAGGCCTTAGTTATGCAATTTGTAGGGTAACCTCTTTGTTGGAACCTATTGTGCATGTCTTCAGCATGTCGTTGAAAATCTTCATCTTTTGTGCATAATCTTTTTAATCTTAAAAATTGACTTATAGGTAAATTTCTTTTCAAAGAGATATTGTGGCAGCTATCATATTTTAGTAGATTATTTCGCAATTTTTAATACATTTAGTTTCACTTTCTACAATGCATTGAAATAGTTGTGTCTATCTCAAAGTAAAACATGTTCTCCCTTTGATCACATTAGTTTCATCTTTGCAATTTATCTTTCTATCAAAACATGCTCCATAGCTTTAAATAATAAGCCAAGCTACTATACACATTTATTTACATTTTTTACTTTTTTTTACTTTGTTTTACCCATTCATTTTATTTTATTTTATTTATTTAGCAAGCATTTGTAGCCCGCTCCTTCCAGCGATCAGAAGCGGGTAGGATTACTATTGTGAAACTGCCGAATCAAGGCAGGTACAAATTTTGTTTACATACAGATTGTCAGAAAAGCACATCATACAGAGTTAACACTTCTTAGCTATGGGGGAGTTCATTTCGCGTAATATGGTCATCTGTTACATCACTTAATCAGCTTCATCACTACTGTATAGTTTCTTTTAAAGTATCTATAAACAGTAGTTAATGTGCCCCTTTTTTAGAGATCCCATAGACAGTACCAATTTCTTATACAGCGGTTTCACATACGTGTATAACAACCTAGCCTTCACAAAAGATCCAACAATTTAATAAGTGTCCTCAGTTTTTTTAATTTAAATTGATTAAATATAGCTTTGATTGACTTTAGTTAGTTCCTCCCTTTCAAATGACGTCATTCAAAATTGGCGCGCAAATCGGCGTTTTTAAGGATATCGATTCAGTTGACAAATCCTTGCTGTTCCAGGAACGAGCTTTTTGAAACTCGAACAGGTGCGTTTTAAGCTTTCACAATCTCCTAATGTCATGTCTTTGCAGCGATTTGATGCGTTTATACTTATTGTCACTCTACTTTCAACATTGTATTGACAAATTTTCGTTCTTCTTAAAATAAAGATAGGTTTCCCTTTTGGATCACATCAGCCCCATACGGCTCACAACAAGAATCTGATTTCTTTTATTTTCATCCAATATGAGACTTTGTGCAACATGGCTACTTTTTTATCATGACTGTTCCTCCACAGTTGTAACATTTTTCAGGAGCACTTATAAATAGTTTCAAATAGGTCTTTTTTTCAGCTATCCCTTAGATAGTACCCAAGTTCGTATGCACGTAGTTCACAAACGAGCACAACAACACAGTTCCACAAAAAGATGTAAGCATTTTAATAAGCCTTAGTATAATGTAGTTTCGTTTATTCCATATAGTCCCCCCCCCCCCGTTTTTTGACGAAAATGATTCACAATCTGAGTTAGGCTTTTCAGTCTCAATATTTTGTCTTTTATTATTTTTATTATTAGATATATTTTCCTGAATGCATTTTAGTACCATGTTTCAGCATACTGTGGTTCATCTTTCTACTGTGACTATGGTTTCCTCAGCAATTCTTAACTATATATTTTTTTAAATTATATATATTTAAAAAAAAAAAGTCTATATAGATCAACTTTCCAATGCATTTATTTTACAGCGTTTTTGCAGACGATATAAACATACATTAGAAGGTTTATATGTAAGTAAGAAGTTTGTTTTCTCAACGTTGTTTTTCGTAACATTGTTTTTAAGCACATGCTGCTATCTAGCATTATTACAAAGCTATTTCTTGACATATCACACCTCACTACGGATCATTTTTTCCATTCTCAAAGGCTCATAGATTGTTTGGCTAATGTGCACACGCCAGTTCTCTTCCCCTCCCCCCCCCCTTTTTTTATTCCCACAAAAATATTATTTAGTATCATGTGTTATTTATATCATAGTTGCCTCGGTGAACACCTTTTACGATGGCAGATTTCGTCTATCATACACATTTTCGTAATCAAATAATGTCCTTTCTTTACTTTCTGTTCCTTCTCCCTAATTTCTTCCTCACCCCCTCCCCATCCCCCTTCCCCTCTCCCCTTCCCCCTCCCCCCCTCCTCCCCTCCCCCTCCCCCCTCCCCCCCTTCTCCCCCCCCTCCCCCTCCCCTCCCCCGCCCCCTTCCCCCTCCCCTTCCCCCCCCCTTCCTCCCCCCTTCCACTCCCTCCCTTCCTCCCCCTTCCCCTCCCCTCCCCCCCCTCCTCCCTCCCCCTCCTCCCCCCTTTTTCCCTCTCCTCCCTTATCCTCCTCCCTCCCCCTCCTCCCCCCCTCCCTTCCCCCCGCTCTCCCATCCTTACCTTCCCTTCCTTTCCCCACCTCCCTCCCCTTCGTCCCCCCCGATCTTATAACAAGTTCCCTATTCATATATATATATTTTTTAAACATACAATATATTTCATTTGAACATTAACTGTTTATTTTCATTATTCCACCCTGCTTTTCTTCGTTTATTACAAATGTATGTGTTTTTAAATCTTCGGATTTGTGAGTCTATATTAATCTATTGAGCACATGTACATGAAATGTTTTTTATGTATATATTTATAACATTGGTCCATTTTCATAAGGCAAACATGATTTTAAATATATTTATATGTTTTTTATGTTGTATGTCATTTAGCTGTGTGCCCCCTGAAGAAGGCTACGGCCGAAACGCGTTGCGGTTAATAAATTTTGTTTACACCCACCTACGACTCTTGCCCTTTGTTGCCTACCTTGTGTTTCCTGCAAGAGCAGCTGCTCCCCCTTGTTTTTCCTTCACCTCGGCAAGGGACATCGACCAACTTGTCCTGTACCCAAGGCTCGAGGTCCAATGACTGCAACCATGCCTGGCATCGGACCGCGATGCCGGCGGCCGCCACACGAGCCGAAGCCTCGAAGCCATCGTAGGCTGCTTGGGACATGAATTTGGAACAGTCCTGGATTCCTGAAGACAAAGACTGGAACCTCTGCAAAGGTTCCCTGGAGAGGCCAGCAGAGAACCCGGCAAGCTCCTTTGCCAGGTCTCGGAGGTACATGCCCATGTACAGCTGGTATGACTGGACACGGCAAACAAGCATCGAGCCCTGGAAGCACTTTCTGCTGAAAGCATCCAGGTTCCAGGCCTCCCTGCCGGGGGGCACCGCAGAGTGCATCTTCTGGCTCTTCAGACGATGCATGGCCGATTCCACCACCATGGAATGGTGCGACAGCTGCGCCTTTTGGAAGCCAGGGCTCTTACGGAGTCGATAGATGGAATCGACTCGCTTGCTCAAGACCGGCGCCAAGGCCGGTGCCTCCCACATCTGGAAGAGGAGCCGTTCCAGGATCGGAGGAACCGGAACAGTAAAGGCCTCCTTCGGAGGAGAGTCACACTGGAGGGCCTCGAACTCCTCGGCTCGAGGCTCCTCCTCGGGGTCCGCGGGAATCGCCAAGGCCTTGGCCATGTCCCGCACGAACTCCGAGAACCAGGTGTCCTCCGGTGGGGATCTACTCCGGGGCTCGGACTGCGGTGAGTCCGACGGGATGCACCAAGTCCAGAAGGTATCAGGGGACTCCTCATCCTCCGTCTCCCAGGCTGACTCATCCGAAGATGAGTCGAGTGGCTCCGACCGTGCGGGTTGAGGTGGCACTCGCACCGACGCCGAAGGCACCAGCATCGACGCCCTCGGTTCTGAGCGGGAGGTCGAGGGAGACCTTGACCGAGGACGACTTCGAGCCATCATGGTCTCGAGTATCGGCTCGGTCTCCGGGGTCGACTTCGACATCAATGTCCCGGTTGTCGGGGCCGATGCACCAGTGAGGCTGGCCATCAGTACCCGCTGCTGCTCCATGAAGGCAGACAATCTGCACTCCAAGGCTGTCAGCCTGAGTCCAAGCTCAGGAGACTCAGCAGCCACCGACTCGGGCCCCGGCAGCGCCGGGCCTGACGTCGGCTCCCTCGGAGGAGAGTCCACGAGGACTACAGGACTTACGTGTCCGATGGTCTCCGGCTCTACACGAGGTACTTTGGACGGCTTCTTCTGCTCCAAAGGCCCGGGACGGTGGTCGGGGGTCTTAGACCTGGCCCTCAAGGAACCAGGGACCTCTTCCGATGCCGCCCTCGCAAGCCGTTTCTTCCTCTTGCGTTCCCGGTTGGGGGAGCCCCGGTGATGCTCGGGATCAGACTCCCGAGACGTCGAGGCCTCAGATGAGGTCCAGGCCCGGCCATAGGCAGAGTCCAAAAAAATCCTTTCCTTCTGGTGCTGACGGCTTCGAAGTGCCTTGGTGGACATTTTGCCACATGGGCCACAGATCATGGGATCATGATTTGGGCCGAGGCACCGAAGGCAGCAGTCGTGGGTGTCGGTGAGAGACATTAGTTTCTTGCACTGATCACACTTCTTGAAACCACTGGAAGCCATCGGGGAAAAAAGGGCCCCCGCGATGTCAAAAGACCAGCCTTCCAGGGAAAAACAGAAAAAATGGCGCGAACGCCAGCCACGAAGGGCAAAAAACGAAAAATAGAAAACAGGCTTGACACCGGTGTACCGAACCCTGCGGGAAGGGGAACCGGCGTCGAACTCGGAGAAAAAGGCGAAGAAATCTTCAAAAAAACGTCAACTTTTCTGGGTGACTAGGACAAAACATCCAAAGGGCTCCACGGAAAAAGAGAGACTGAGCAAGATGGCACCTTTAGGCGGGAAGGGGACCGCGCATGCGTGTAGTATTCCCAAAAGCTTTCTTAGAAAGCTGGGGAAATGCTCCGCACGGGGGCTCCATCGGCGCCGATGTCACCCGTAAGTGAGGACTGACTACCTGCTTGGTCCTGGAGAAAGTATTTCCTGACATTGCCTTTCAGTTTACCCCCTTGCAGCTTCATGTTATGCCCTCTGGTTTTACAGCTTCCCTGTCTTTGGGGGGTATATTCAGTGGTGGCAACCGCCATAGTCACTTTAGATTTTAACACAAAGCCATCTATACATCCACCCCTCTATATTTATCTAACCTCATCGCTCTCCATACGCCTTACCGCCAGCTTCGTGCTTTGCATGCCAATCGTTTGTCCTTACCCTCTCCGTCCCAAGCACATTTAGAACAAACCCATCACTCGGCTTTCTTTTTTCTCAGCCCCGCACTTTGGAACGCCCTACCACCCTCCCTCCGTCTGGAATCCTCATATCCAAAGTTTAAGGAGTTACAGAAGACTCATCTATTTCAACAAGCCTTTGACCTCCCTCCTAATATCCCTCCCTGAGTACTGTCAGTTGTGTCCGGTATACCTATTGTAAGTCTTACACTGTCCTTTCCCCTCTTTCCTATCTAACCATGGCGTTCCTTTTCTCTAGTCTGGTAGCGTAGACTTTTTATTTATTGTAAACCGCTTTTATGTCTTGGCCAAAGCGGTATATAAAATTATGAAATAAAGATAAAGATAAATTAACTCCGGATATTCAGTGCTGGGGCCACATCTGCCAGCAGCAGTGAATATCCAGTTTCACTGGATAGCAGTTTGGCTATCTTGTCAGCAGCAATATTCAGGCCGTAGGCTAACCAAAACCAGCTAAAGTTAGTCTTTTTTCCTATCCGATCTGACTCTAGTTGCTTTAGGTTTACTGATAAGCGGCTCAGTATTGCTGCTGAATGACTAACCTACATTGTCACTCCTGCTCTAAGCAGTGTCGGAGTATTCAGTCAGCCTAGCTGAGGATATTCAGTGGCATAAACTATGTAAGTGCCGCTGAATATCCCACTCAAAGGGATTAACGTGGTTTACAGGCCTGCAAACCATATTAATCCTTTTGAATATATTCCCTACCCATTAAGTGGCAAAACCTCAATTATGTGTCATGATTCTTCTTCAATTGAATCTTATCACAAATTCATCAACTTATACTTATATTGCCTCAGTTAATTCTAATTTTATTAGCTTCACAACTCTACATAAAGTGGAGTGGAGGAGTAGCCTAATGGTTAGAGCACTGGCTTGGGAACCAAAAAAACAGGGTTCAATTCCCACTAACACTCCTCGTGAGCTTGAGCAAGCCACTTAACCCTCCATTGCCTCAGAAGAATCCAAGTTATCAATGTCCCTGTTTAATTCTATTCCATTGGCATTTATATACCGCCTATCTGCAAATGCTTGATGGACTTGATGGACCTTGGTCTTGACCCAGTATGGCATATATTATGTCTCTCTTGTATGTTTGTACAGCGCTTCGTATGTTGCGGCGCTATATAAGTGTTTCTTAATATTAATAATAATAATAATAATAATAACAACAATGTTTTGCTTGGCAAAAAACTAAACAATGACTTCTAAAGTAAGAACCCTATCCCAACCATCAAGCATTCACGGTGGAGTACAGACATCAATAAAACAACATCAAGTACAAATTAAAATCTGAAATAATTAAAAACATCCCATTCAAATTCATATCCCATCCAGCTGCCTCATATCTGCCTCACTGCTACTGCATTCTTATCCTCCTAAGGAGACAAAAAAATAAGGAAAGAGAAATGTTTTTAGACCTTTACAAAAGGTCAAAAGATTTAGCTCAGAATCTAATGCCACAGGTAGAGAATTCCAAAAATCTGGAGCAGCAACAGAAAATAAATGTTTGCGCCATCGCTGTATTTGGGTCCGACTAAACTCGGGAACTTGCAATATCCGAGCTTCTACAGAATGCAAAGCCTGACCAAGCACATACTATTGCAGTAAATCCTTTAAATATCAAGGCCCCAGGCCCTGAAGAGCCACCAGGGCCTGCAGAATCACCAGTCCAACTCCTCCAGCCCTTGAATTGAAGAACCAGTATGCAGCTCTGGAAGAAGAAGAGGTGACTGCATCCCAGGAAAGGGAGGAACCACAGCTCGAGCACCCCATGTTGCAGAATCAGTCACTATGAGGAAGCAAAGGGTAGTGGTGATTGGTGGCTCTCTTCTGAGGGGTACTGAGGCATCCATCTACAGACCAGACTTGAATTCCAGAGAGGTCTGCTGTCTGCCAGGTGCCAAAATCGTAGAGTTTGCCGAGACTCATCAAGCCCAGTGACTATTACCCGATGTTCCTCATCCATGTCAGCACAAATGATACTACCAGGTATCGCTCTGAGCATATCAAAAATGACTTCATCACTCTGGAACAAAAGGTGAAGAAGACAGTTGTGCAGGTGGTCTTCTCTTCAATCCTCCTGTTGAGGGTAAAAGCCAAGGCAGAGAAGCTTGCATCTTGGAGATAAATGCATGGCTGCATGGATGGTATCATCGAGAGCATTTTGGTTTCCTGGACTATGGAATGATGTTCCAAGGGTTGCAGAGCAGAGATGGCATGCATCTGTCCAAGAAGCGTTGATATGTCTTCAGTGGAAGACTGGCTAACCTACTGAAGAAAGCTATAAACTAGATTTGTTGGAGATGGGTAACAAAAGCCCCCAGATATGAGAAAACCCCCTGGTAAGTGAAATATTAAATATTAAGAGACTTGAAGACCTAAATTTGTACACTCTGGAGGAGAGGAGGGACAGGAGAGATATGATTCAGACCTTTAAATACTTAAAGAGTATTAATGAACAAACAAAACCAAAGACGGAGAAGCTGTAAAACTAGAGGGCATAACATGAAGCTGCAAGGGGGTAAATTGAAAGGCAATGTCAGGAAATACTTTTTTACTGAAAGGGTGGTGGATGCTTGGAATGCCCTCCCAATGGAAGTAGTGGGGGCAAATACAGTGACAGAATTCAAAATGACATGGGACAGACACAGTGGATCCCTTTATAGCAACAGGATAAAATCAAAACAAATATAACTATTTCTTATATCTGAACAAATAGGGGTGACCTACATGGAGCGGTGGGTACACCCCTAAACAAAGGCATGGGGAGAGGTGACATGCATGGAGCGGCAGGTGCACTTACTCTTGCCGCCTTTCTGGGCAGACTAGATGGACCATATTGGTCTTTATCTGCCATTATATACTATGTTACCTCTATAGCAATGGGTAAAAGGGCCAACATCTGGAAAGCGGTGTGTATAAATGCCCGTAGCATGGGAAATAAGATCCCAGATGTTGAGGCTTTAATGGAAGAGGCTGACTTGGATTTAGTGGCAGTTATGGTTCATGGACAACCATAACTGGGGTATAATTATACCAAGCTATACTTTACTCAGGAAGGATAGGGTAGGAAGAAGGGGAGGAGGAGTGGCACTATATGTAAGAAATAATATTAAAGATATAGAATTACAGGGCTTAAAAGTGAGAGGGAAGGCATTGTGGGTTAAACTAGAAAGAGGGAGAGAGAAATCCATTTGCATCGGCATGATATACAGACCCCCCTCACAGAAGTAGTGGACGGAGATTTAATAGAAGATATATGCAGTATTGTCAGGAAAGGGGAAGTGCTACTGATAGGCGGTTTCAATATACCGGATGTTGATTGGCACATCCCTGCTGTGAAGTACAAGCATTGTGGAACCTGTGTCTTTTGGGGAAACTGCTAGGTACGTATGACCTAGATTGGCCACTGTTGGAAACAGGATACTGGGCTTGATGAACCTTGGTCTGACTCAGTATGGCATATCTTATGTTCTTATGTTCTTAAGTCATCTAGAAGTAAGGAGATCCTGGATTCTCCACAGGGAGAAATATTCAGGCAACTGGTAACAGAAGCCACACGTGAAAGGACCATACTGGACTTGGTACTTACCAATGGTGAAAGTGTTTCTGAGATCATCTCTCATCCAGTGATAACCAGATGGTGTGGTTCAGTATTAGTAATAGGGCTGATAAAATCCATTCAAAAGAGAGGGTCTTAGACTTTAGGAAAACTAACTTTGCCAAGATGGGCCAATACCTAAAGGAGTCATTAGAGGGATGCGAACAGCTGGGGGATATAGAAAAACAGTGGGCAAAACTGAAAGGGGATTTATTAAGGGCAACCAACCTTTTTGTTAGAAAGGCAGATAAAGGTAAAAGGAAAAGGAGACCACTATGGCTCACAAAAGAAGTAGCTGAAAAAGTTAAGAAAAAGGGAGGCCTTTATCAACTACAAGAGATCACTGAGAGAGGAAGACAGGCATCTAAAACTTAGAGAAGCTAGCAAAGTAGTCAGGAAAGCAAAGATACAAAAAGAAGAAATAGCCAAGGCAATAAAATGGGGGGATAAGACATTTTTCAGATATGTGAGAGGAGGAAGGGCAAAAGTGGTATTGTCAGACTTAAGGGTGAAGGGGAGAAATATTAGAAGCTGATGAGGATAAAGTGGAACTGCTTAACAAATATTTCTGTTCCATGTTCACAGATGAAGGACCAGGAGCCGGACCTCAGAAAACACCCACAAATAGGAACAGAAACGACGGGGATCTCAAACGATTTTCAGAAGACTGTGTTCGTGAGGAATTAGCTAAACTAAAAGTAGACAAAGCGATGGGACACATCTGAGAATACTGAAGGAACCTGGGGACGTTCAAGCAGCTCCACTGACTGACCTTTTCAGTACCTCTTTGGAGTCAGGAGTGGTGCCAGAGGACCGAAGAGAGGTTCATGTGGTCCCTTTAGACAAATGCGGATGTAAGGATGTGATTGAAAACTACAGGCCGGTTAGTCTAACCTCTGTGGTGAGTACATTATTGGAAACACTGCTGAAAGAGAAAATAGTGAGGTTTCTGGAGTCCAATGGATTCACCAGAGGCAGCTCTTGTCAGACAAATCTGATTGATTTCTTTGACCGGGTGACCAGGGAGTTAGAGCGAGGGCAAGAGCCCTAGATGTGGTGTACTTGGATTTCAGTAAAGCCTTTGACACCGTTCCACACAGGTGACTTATAAACAAGCTAAGCACTCTAGGAATGGACCCTAAAGTTACTGATTGGGTTAGAAATTGGTTGAGTGTGAGGCTGCAAAGGGTACGGGTAAGTAAAGCTCACTCTGAGAAGAAGGAGGTTACTAGTGGTGTGCCACAAAGCTCTGTCCTTGGTCTTATTCATTTTAATAGCTTTGTTAGCTAACCTTAGCTGGTTTGTTAACCAGCCAGTGGCTCAATATTGCTGCTAGCTAGTTAAGTACAGTGCCGCCCCTGGAAAGCCCTGTTGCTAAGCGGCTAGCATCGGGGCACGCAGCGGAGTATGGAGAGGATATTCGACGACACAAAATGACTGCGTACTAATGAATATCCTGCTCACCGCGATTTAACTGGTTAATAGTTCTGCTAACCTAGGCCTTGACAAATTTTCTTGAAATCTAGGAGCAGACCTAAAAATCTAGGAGACAGCTGCCAAAATCAGGCCACAGTGCATGCCCCTGGCCCTGCCCCCAAAAAGGAGTTTGCAGGAACTTTTTTAGATTTTAGGGCCTCATTTACTAAGACTCTTTTTCCGTTTTGTATGGGAAAAGCTTAATAAATCAGACTTTTCATGAGCCAGTGCACAGTGCCAACAGAAGGCAGTGACCCCACTCTTCCTCCTCCCTCTCCTACTATCCCCACTGACCCTTTAAGCAGGGCTATCCTGTCCACTAGGTAGGCTAGGCAGCCACCTGGACTGGCAGACCTCTGTGGGCAGCACGGCATGGCACACATGGCCAGCTGCTTCTGACGCCCCTTCGACAGGAAGTTGTGTCGGAGGGGGTCAGAAGCGACAGGCTATGTGTGCCAAAGCATGTAGCCTGCAGTGGGCCATTGCCTCCACCATGTCAAGCTAAGCCTTCCCCTCTCCACCGACCATGCTGATGGAATCTTCAGCAGCAAAGAGGGGGCTGTGGCGTAGCCCTGTTCCGCCTGGAAGTGGGGGGTAGTGTGGCTTGGAAGGGGCAGCGGCACAGCCAGGGCTTCTGTCTGGAGTGTGAGAAACCTTTGGGCCGGCCCTGTCTTTAAGGTATACCTGTGTGGTGCAGACGTTGGGTGTCTGTCTGTGAGTGTGTGGTTCTGGAGGTGGGTGCCAGCATGTGTGTGGTTGGAGAGAGATACCCTTTTTCACATATATATTGTGCCCTTTACTTCCCATGCATTCATTTATTTACCCTCCATCCCCTTGCGCTCTTCCCTGTCCCTCTCTCACCACCTACTGTTTCCCTTCCCAAACTCTCCCCCTTTCTCCTTCCCTCTTGCATTCATCACTTGCCCTCCATTCACCCCACCATTCCTTATTTATACTACTGCCCCTCTAAATTTGTTAGGCCATCTGTGCAGCAAACTCCTCCTGCCTCTAGCTTTTAGAGGCAGGCACATGTGGTACAAAGGGCTGCGATTGAAGCCAGAACTGGCACTTTGCAGGCTGGGGAAGACAGCGCCAGTCCTGGCCACGATCGTGGCTTCTGTCCACTGCAGATGTGATTCCCACAGGCAGGCACCATTGTTCTGAGACCTAGCCTGCCAGTTCACTTTTTTTTTTAGTCACCAGGGTCACTAACAAATCCAAATGATACTGCAGCCCCCAACTGTTGTCAAGAAATGTTCTAGAAAATATTTAAAACTACACCATTGTTATTGTTCCCACATTGATACTAAAGAAAACTCAAAATGTTCCAAATTGTCTCTATGCCACATAAATCTACTCCCACTCAAATGTAACAGTCATGAAAAATATAATGAAAAATCTACTGAAATGTCTTGTATAATGAATCTCTCATCCACAGCCCAACCAAATGATAGCTTAATTAAGATATGTAGGAAAGAGAGACTTGAAAAAAATCCAACACTGTTCTTTCTCAAAAAGATCACATTTATATTGCCACGGTGTTGTGTCAAGCACATTTTATCAATAATTTAAAAAAAAAACCATGTAGACCAAGTGTATGGTGGCAAGAGAGCTGTTGGGCCACTAGCCTGTGTCCATCTAATACATCCAATGATACAGTTCTTATCAGTTGCATTTGTCTTCTTCACACGCAGTTAAGAGCAGGGACACAGAACTGCATATATCACAGAGGAAGACGTATATCACACAGGAAGACGTATTATTGGAAAATGTCAACATTCTAAATTCCTTGAATACTGGATGCACATAGCTTGTACCTATACAACTGCTGTACAACATGCTGTACAGCTTCCACAAGGGCGACAGCCTTGATAGATGTTGCGTCCTTCTGTAAATGGCACATAGTCTGATCATATCAATACATCTCTTAGGTTACATCCCCTATGAAAAGCAAACCTAGGTTTGTCCATAGTTCAGATATGTTTCCAAAATGGCCAATGTTGTTGAATAATCTGAAGGATATCACATACCTTATAAGAGAAAACAGAACACACATGACTTTTTTCAGACATGCAGAACCTATAAAACTAGAGGACATGAAATGAAGCTGCAAAGAGGTAAACTTAAAAGAAACATTAGAAAATCTTTTTTCACGGAAAGGGTAGTGAAGGCCTGGAATACCCTCCTGGTGGAAGTGGTGGGGACAAAAACTATGGCTGAATTCAAAAAGCCATGGGATAAAGACAGAGGATGCATATATAGAAAGAAGTGACTTTCGCCCTTCAAAAAAGGCAGAGCGTGGAGGTAACCTGCACACACAGAGAGGCAGTTACAACCCAAAGTAAAAGCATAGAGCGGCAGTTACAGCCCAAAGTAAAACCACAGAGGGGATGCAACCTTCACGGAGAAGCAGTTACAACCTAAAGTAAAAGCAAATAGGGGATGTAATCTGCATGGAGCAGCAGTTTCAACCCAAAGTTAAAATATAGAGGGGATGTAACCTGCACAGAGCAGCAGTTACAACCCAAAGTAAAAGCACAGATCGGGGTAACCTGCACAAAGCGGTAGTTATTACTCAAAGTAAAACCACAGAAAGGATGCAACCTGCACAAAGAGGCAGTTATAACCCAAAGAAAAAACACAGAGGGCATCAACCTACACAGAGAGGCTGATACAACCCAAAGTAAAAGCACAGATCGGGGTAACCTGCACGGAGCAGCACTTACAACCCAAAGTAAAAGCACAGATTGGGGTAACCTGCACAAAGCGGCAGTTATTACTCAAAGTACAAGCACAGAGGGGATCAACCTACACAGAGAGGCTGATACAACCCAAAGTAAAAGCACAGAGTGTGGGGTAACCTGCACGGAGCAGCACTTACAACCCAAAGTAAAAGCACAGATCAGGGGTAACCTGCACAAAGCGGCAGTTATTACTCAAAGTAAAAGCACAGAGGGGATCAACCTACACAGAGAGGCTGATACAACCCAAAGTAAAAGCACAGAGTTATTACTCAAAGTACAAGCACAGAGGGGATCAACCTACACAGAGAGGCTGATACAACCCAAAGTAAAAGCACAGAGTTATTACTCAAAGTACAAGCACAGAGGGGATCAACCTACACAGAGAGGCTGATACAACCCAAAGTAAAAGCACAGAGTGTGGGGTAACCTGCACGGAGCAGCACTTACAACCCAAAGTAAAAGCACAGAGTGTGGGGTAACCTGAACAGAGCAGCACTTACAACCCAAAGTAAAAGCACAGATCGGGGTATCCTGCACAAAGCGGCAGTTATTACCAAAAGTAAAAGCACAGAGGGGATAAACCTACACAGAGAGGCTGATACAACCCAAAGGTAAAGCACAGAGTGTGGGGTAACCTGCACGGAGCAGCACTTACAACCCAAAATAAAAGCACAGAGTGTGGGGTAACCTGCACGGAGCAGCACTTACAACACAAAGTAAAAGCACAGAGTGTGGGGTAACCTGTATGGAGCAGCACTTACAACCCAAAGTAAAAGCACAGATCAGGGTAACCTGCACAAAGCGGCAGTTATTACTCAAAGTACAAGCACAGAGGGGAACAACCTACACAGAGAGGCTGGTACAACGCAAAGTAAAAGCACAGAGTGTGGGGTAACCTGCATGGAGCAGCACTTACAACCCAAAGTAAAAGCACAGATCAGGGGTAGCCTGCACAAAGCGGCAGTTATTACTCAAAGTAAAAGCAGAGAGGGGATCAACCTACACAGAGAGGCTGATACAACCCAAAGTAAAAGCACAGAGTGTGGGGTAAACTGCACGGAGCAGCACTTACAACCCAAAGTAAAAGCACAGAGTGTGGGGTAAACTGCACGGAGCAGCACTTACAACCCAAAGTAAAAGCACAGAGTGTGGGGTAAACTGCACGGAGCAACACTTACAGCCCAAAGTAAAAGCACAGAGTGTGGGGTAAACTGCACGGAGCAGCACTTACAACCCAAAGTAAAAGCACAGAGTGTGGGGTAAACTGCACGGAGAAGAACTTACAACACCACAAGTAAAAAGCACAGAGTGTGGGGTAACCTGCATGGAGCAGCAACTTACACCACAAAGTAAAAGCACAGAGTGTGGGTTAAACTGCACGGAGCAGCACTTACAACCCAAAGTAAAAGCACAGAGTGTGGGGTAAACTGCACGCGAGCAGCAACTTACAGCCCAAAGTAAAAGCAAGGAGTGTGGGGTAACCTGCACGGAGAGCAGTACTTACAACACAAAGTAAAAGCACAGAGTGTGGGAGTAACCTGCATGGAGCAGCACTTACAGCCCAAAGTAAAATCACACAGTGTGGGTTAAACTGCACGGAGCAGCACTTACAACACAAAGTAAAAGCACAGAGTGTGGGGTAACCTGCACGGAGCAGCACTTACAACACAAAGTAAAAGCACAGAGTGTGGGGTAACCTGCACGGAGCAGCACTTACAACCCAAAGTAAAAGCAAAGATCAGAGGTAGCCTGCACAAAGCGGCAGTTATTACTCAAAGTAAAAGCACAGAGGGGATCAACCTACACAGAGAGGCTGATACAACCCAAAGTAAAAGCACAGAGTGTGGGGTATACTGCACGGAGCAGCACTTACAGCCCAAAGTAAAAGCACAGAGTGTGGGGTAAACTGCACGGAGCAACACTTACAGCCCAAAGTAAAAGCACAGAGTGTGGGGTAAACTGCACGGAGCAGCACTTACAACCCAAAGTAAAAGCACAGAGTGTGGGGTAACCTGCACAGAGAAGCACTTACAACACAAAGTAAAAGCACAGAGTGTGGGGTAACCTGCACGGAGCAGCACTTACAACACAAAGTAAAAGGACAGAGTGTGGGGTAAACTGCACGGAGCAGCACTTACAGCCCAAAGTAAAAGCACAGAGTGTGGGGTAACCTGCACGGAGCAGTACTTACAACACAAAGTAAAAGCACAGAGTGTGGTGTAACCTGCACGGAGCAGCACTTACAGCCCAAAGTAAAAGCATAGAGTGTGGGGTAACCTGCACGGAGCAGTACTTACAACACAAAGTAAAAGCACAGAGTGTGGAGTAACCTGCACGGAGCAGCACTTACAGCCCAAAGTAAAAGCACAGAGTGTGGGGTAACCTGCACGGAGCAGCACTTACAACACAAAGTAAAATCACAGAGTGTGGGGTAACCTGCACGGAGCAGCACTTACAACACAAAGTAAAAGCACAGAGTGTGGGGTAACCTGCATGGAGCAGCACTTACAACACAAAGTAAAAGCACAGAGTGTGGGGTAACCTGCATGGAGCAGCACTTACAACACAAAGTAAAAGCACAGAGTGTGGGGTAAACTGCACGGAGCAGCACTTACAACACAAAGTAAAAGCACAGAGTGTGGGGTAACCTGCATGGAGCAGCACTTACAACACAAAGTAAAAGCACAGAGTGTGGGGTAAACTGCACGGAGCAGCACTTACAGCCCAAAGTAAAAGCACAGAGTGTGGGGTAACCTGCACGGAGCAGCACTTACAACACAAAGTAAAAGCACAGAGTGTGGGGTAACCTGCACGGAGCAGCACTTACAACACAAAGTAAAGCACAGAGTGTGGGGTAACCTGCACGGAGCAGCACTTACAACCCAAAGTAAAAGCACAGAGTGTGGGGTAACCTGCATGGAGCAGCACTTACAACACAAAGTAAAAGCACAAAGTGTGGGGTAAACTGCACGGAGCAGCACTTACAACACAAAGTAAAAGCACAGAGTGTGGGGTAACCTGCACGGAGCAGTACTTACAACACAAAGTAAAAGCACAGAGTGTGGAGTAACCTGCACGGAGCAGCACTTACAGCCCAAAGTAAAAGCACAGAGTGTGGGGTAACCTGCACGGAGCAGCACTTACAACACAAAGTAAAAGCACAGAGTGTGGGGTAACCTGCACGGAGCAGCACTTACAACACAAAGTAAAAGCACAGAGTGTGGGGTAACCTGCATGGAGCAGTACTTACAACACAAAGTAAAAGCACAGAGTGTGGAGTAACCTGCACGGAGCAGCACTTACAGCCCAAAGTAAAAGCACAGAGTGTGGGGTAACCTGCATGGAGCAGCACTTACAACACAAAGTAAAAGCACAGATCAGGGTAGCCTGCACAAAGCGGCAGTTATTACTCAAAGAAAAACCACAGAGTGGAGGTCTAACTTGCAAAGAGTGGCAGTTACAACCTAAAGTAAAAAGCATAGAGCAGGGTACCCTGCATAGAGCAGCCATTACAACCCAAAATAAAAGAACCTTACTGGGCAGACTGGTTGGACAGAGAGATGAGATATAAAAGGTAGTGAGGAGCAGCAGAATGAGTGCATTTACAGAAACATTGAAACAGAAACATGACAACAGAAAAAGACCACATGGCCTATCTAGTCTGTCCTTCCATTACAACCACTACAACAGTCCCATTTTTTCCTTTAGAGATCCTCTATGTTTGTCCCATGCTTCTTTGAATTCAGATACTGTCCTCATCTCTACCACCTCCACTGGGAGACTATTCCACGGATCCATCACTCTTTCCGAAAAAAAGATTTCCGCATATCACTCCTGAATCTATCCCCTTTCACCCTCATCCCATGTCCCTTCGTAGCAGAACTTGCTTTCAATCGAAAGAGGCTCTCCTCCTGTGCATTTATGCCACAGAGGTATTTAAACGTCTCAATCATATCACTTCTATCCCGCCTTTCCTCTAAGGTGTACATATTAAGATCCTTAAGTCTGTTCTCATATGCTTTATAATGAAGACCACTAACCATTTTAGTAGCCACCCTCTCCAGTCTGTTTATAACCTTTTGAAGGTGCAGTCTCCAGAACTGCACACAATACTCCATATGAGGTTGCACCAAAGACTTATACAGAGGCACTATCCACTCCTTTCTTCTGCTGGCCATTCGTCTCCCTATGCACTCAAGATCTTTCTAGCTTTTGCCATCGCCTTTTCTACCTGTTTAGCTACTTTAAGATCATCAGACACAATCACGCTTAGATCCCACTATTATTTAGTGGACAAAAGTACTTCACCCCCTATACTATATTGCTCCCTTGGATTGCTGCAGCCCAAATGCATGAACTTGCATTTTTTAACATTAAATCTCAGCTGCCAAGTTCTAGACCATTCTTTAAGTTTAGCTAAATCTCTCCTCATATTATCTATACCATCCTGGGTGTCTACTCTATTTCAGATTTTGGTATTATCCACAAGGAGGCAAACCTTACCCAACAGCCCTTCCGCTATATCACTAACAAAGATGTTAAAAAAAATCGGACCAAGGAAAGATCCCTGGGGCACACCACTGGTAACCTCCTTCTCCTCAGAGTGAGCTCCATTTACCTGTACCCTTTGCCGCCTACCACTCAACCAATTTACAACCCAAGCAGTAACTTTAGGGTCCATCCCTAGGGTGCCCAGTTTGTTTATAAGTCGCCTGTGAGGAACGGTGTCAAAGGCTTTACTGAAATCTAAATACAGCACATCTAGGGCTCTCCCTCGGTCCAACTTCCTGGTCAACCAGTCAAAGAAATCAATCTGATTTATCTGACAAGACCTGCCTCTTGTGAAATCATGCTGCCTCTGATCCTGTAATTCGCTGGACTTCAGAAACCTCACTATTTTCTCTTTCAGCAGCGCTTCTAATAATTTACTCAACACCAAAGTTAAACTAACTGGCCTGTAGTTTTCAACCACATCCTTACTTCCGCTTTTGTGTAAAGGGACCACATGAGCCTCTCTCCAGTCCTTTGGCACTATTCCCAACTCCAAAGAAGCACTGAAAAGGTCAGTCAGTGTTGCTGCTAGAATGCCCCCAAGTTCCCTCAGTATTCTAGGGTGTATCCCATCTGGTCCCATCGCTTTGTCTACTTTAAGTTCAGCTAGTTTCTCATGAACACAGTCTTCTGAAAATTGTTCAAGATGCCCCTCGCTTCTGTTCCTGTTTGTGGGTGTTTTCTGAGGTTCTGCTCCTGGCCCTTCATCTGTGAACACAGAAAGCACAGTTACTTACCTGTAACAGGTGATCTCCGGAACAGCAGGAATTAGTCTTCACACGTGGGAGACGTCGCCGACGGAGCCCGCACGGGAAAATGCTCCCCAGCATCCAATCAGAAAGCCTTTGGGAGCATCCCCCGTGCCTGCGCGGTGGCTTCCCGCCCTTCCCACTGCCTCTCCCCAGTTGAGTTTCATAGCTGAGCCGGCAGGAGAGGAGAGGAAGGAATAGAGAAAAAGAGAGATACAACTCCCAGGGGAGGTGGGCGGGTTGTGAAGACTAATTCCTGCTGTTCCGGAGATCACCTGTTACAGGTAAGTAACTGTGCTATCTCCAGGAACAAGCAGGAATGAGTCTTCACACGTGGGGACTCCCTAGCTTAGGATGCCCGGGGAGATCCCATAAGCGCAGCCCAGACGGGATGGCATTCGCCCAGCCTGAATCTCCGGCATCCCCTGTGGGATGGAGGGCAGGAGTTGAATAGAGGAACAGCGAATCCAAAGACTACGGAGGCAAGTCTTTAGAGTGCAGAACAGGTACCATTAGGATACAGCAAAAAAATCCCCAGGCTACGGGAGTAGGCAGAGGGGAACATGAAGAGAATCATTAAGCATGTAATGAGTAAATGACCTAGTACCATACAGAGCTTACCGGCCATTAAGTTTCTACTGAATTAATGGTTTAGAGTCCTGTACTGCTTACCCACTGGGTTGTCGGAAGTAGTCCTGTGATGAAGGCACTGTAGACGCAGTAGCGAGGCCATCAGGGAAACTTCACCGCAGCGGGGAGGAAGTTCCAAATCCGGAGGGCCATGGGATCCAGGCGTCAGCTGGGTCAAAAGAAGGACGGCAGGTCTTCCAGGGGGCTCACGGCAAGCTGAGCACTCCCGTAGGAGTAGAGTCCATAACTCAGAGGACCAACAGTGGAAGACAGGCCGAACTAGAGAGCCTATCCCGGAGAAGAGTAGAGGTGTACCCACCCCCCCGGAGCAGAAGGGGTACACAGTCTGCCCTAGCGAGAGATAGGGAGACAAGGGTCCGGACCTCCGGGAGGAGGACCTAACTGAAAAGGGACTGTTGACTTCACAGCAGTAGGGGGCCACCAGTCCGTGGCCCGATGGGGATTAGGCAGGCGGACTGGCCGGACCCCCTGAGGGGGGGGGGGATCCCCCAAGGCGCCTGCCAAGCAGGTGATATCTAGTATATCTAAGCCGGTGGACATGGGGACGCCCCCTCCGGTACTAACGCAGGCACACCGGGGGGCCTGCCTCCGTGAGCAGCACTCAGGTAAGGCGGATCTGCCATTGATCCCCAGAACGTCCACCTGGAGAGGTGGCCGCAAGATCCGTCAGGGGAGGGATCTTTCCCGGAGGGCAAAGGCAGATCGGCGAGCTAAGAGCGTGGTAGCACGGGGGACGGAGATAACATCAGTCCGGTAGAATGCGCAGGGGTGGGAGGCCCTAATGTGTCCCCAGGACCTGCGCGTAGAAATTGTCCCTCGCGCAAACGGGGGACATGAGGGTATAGTCCCTGGAGAGTATAGGGGGACTATAGCGGCTGGAGGGGATTCCAGTATGGACGCAATCAGCAAGAGGATACTGGCTGAGAGGGGTTCGGGGACGTACCGAAGAGTAAGTAGGGTGACCGTGGGCCAGAGCGATCACGGCGTAAGGTGGTCTCCCTTTCCCACGGAGGAGAAGACCTGAACCCCTAGATAAGTCCCCGAACATTTTCCAACTGGGACGAGCCCCAGAGTAGAGCTCTAGTCTAAACTTCTGGTAAGGAGGTTAAGAGCAGGCAGCCGCCCACCTGAGCCTAAAAATGCTTAGTATGAGAGTCCTGGCGCGGGCCTGGGGAACATCAACCCGGGGTGAGAGGTCCCTTTGCTTGGGCGCGCCTGGAGGGTGGGCGGAGGGCTGACATTTCCTCTTCCTAGGGAAGGGGGGGTCTGGAGGGGCGTTTACCACCACCAGGGGGGAAGCCGGGCCCCCTAGGCTGGCTTGCTAAACTCTGGGAAGGTTTAGCGAAGCACTGTGCGACCTGACGTAAGGCTTCGCTATTGAAGAGGTGATCTCCGGCGCAGGGAGAATTACCCAGGCTGTGCTGTGCCCGTCCGACACAACTCGGACGCCTGCAACCATGCCGTGCGGCGTGCTCTAATGGCAACAGCAGAGGCTCTGCTGACTGACCTGGAAGGAGTCCAGCGAGCACAAGAAAAGGAACCCGGAGATATTCCTGCAATGATAAAGAAGCAGGGAGTATTCAAAGGCCTTGGTTGCAGATACGAAGGTGGATAACCGAGATAACCTCTCGGTGACCTCCCGAAGCGACAGACTCATATAAAATATATATGAAATAATTCTGGCCGCCAGCATAGACATTTGGGAGGCTTGACGTCCTAGAGTATCTAGCGTCTTCGAGACGCAGCCTGGAGGGCGAGAAGCATGTCTCTCCTTGCTTCCGGCCTTCCTCAGCGCCGATTCCACCACAATGGATCGATGTGGAAGCTGGTGCTGCCGAAACCCCGAGGACGGAGGCACCCGGTACAGAGCCTGCATCGCAGTCGGCGGCGCCTGAACCCTCAAAGGCTACCGCCAAGCCCCCAGCAGGAGATCCTGCAGGGCGGGATGCAGAGGAAGCATCGCGGCTGCCTGTTCCGCAGGGCCTGGGCTCGGATCCGGGATAGGGATGGCCAGCAAGTCCACCATGTCAAGGAGGAAATCCTGAAAAGGCGGCTCTGCCGGAGCAGTTATGGCGGGAGAGGTCGCCCGGGGCACTAAGAGGCCGCTCGGGCCGATGCCCGCAGGGCAGAGGAGGGGACCAACCGACCCTGCTCGGGGCAGACAACATGGCGTCGTCAGCACATGGAACTGATACCAAGCAAGGCATCGAAGAAGTCGATGGCACCGACGGCGCGGCAGGAACCGGCCTCGGCCCCAAACCTGGAGGCGGCGCTTCCCCCCGTGACTGGAGCGCATATGCGGCTGCCGGAGGGCAGGGGCCAGTGGTCTCTGCCCTGCGCTGCGGGGAGAGGAAACGGAGCCGATCCCGAGACATGCCGTGGCCAGGCCTTCAAGGCTGGACAACGACTCCAGGCTGGGCATCGAACTGAGCGAGGAGATCGACTACGTCCTCGAGGCCCCCGGCGGGAGTGATCGTGCCGGCGGTGGAGATCCCGGAGCACGGATCGGAGCCGCGCCGACCGGTGCCGTGAACATCAAGGGCCCCCGAGGACGGTGCTCGGAGGAGAGGGGGTCATCTGACGCCGGCGCTGATGTCAATCAGCGGGCACTGCCCGGCGCCGGGCTCCCTCTCAAACCCGTTCGACCCGGAGAGAAATCCTTCCGGGGCATACGGTTCCGTCCCCGAGGCGACCCCGGTCCACCCGACGACGAGTCCCTGTGCAAAGGCCCCTGCGCCGACGTCGGGGTGTTTACCGTAAGCGGGGCGGCGCAGACCAGATTGGGTTGAAGCAGTCGAAGATCCTGGGGCCCCTTCTCTAGGGAAGGGCGGGGCCCTCGATGGCCGCGTCGATGCCGGGGAGTCGCCCGTGCGCTGGCCGACATACCCCGAGGACCACGGGGAAGGTCGATGGCGGTCCCTCGTGCTCGACGCCCCTGCCGTCGCCGGCGGAGTGGCGCCGCTCGAACCCAGTGCCACCCTTGCGCAGGGCTGGGATACCGGCGACCCGGCGCGGGTCAAAGCGAGCGGCCCCGAGGGGAGGGAGGCCAGATGACCATCCACGGCGCGGGGCGGAACCACCGATGCCCGCGCCCTCGAAGCGGGTACTACCCCCGCGCATGACCTAAACGTAGGGCCGTCAGACAGTGTCGAGTCGATCGGCCCCCGAGGTGCCGAGGGCAGCGGCTGGCGATCCCCGGAGGGGAGCGGGTCACTCGACGTCGACAGGTCGGCACCGCCCAAAGCGGATACTACCCCCGTAGGAACGCCATACCGGCGCGAGTCGGTCATCCCCAGAGGCGCCGAGGACCGCAGCCGCCAATCCCCGGTGAGGAGCGGAGCGCTCGACACCGACTCCGAGGGGCCGGTACCGCCCAAAGCGGGTACCGCCCGCGCATGGCAGGCTGAAGGAAACGCCAGGCTGGACTTGAGTCCGATCGGCCCCGGAGGTGCCGAGGACAGCATCCTGACAATCCTCGGTGAGGAGCGGAACGCTCGATACCGACGCCGATGCCCGGGGCTCAGTACCGCCCTGGAGCGGGCTACACGCCCCAGCATGGCTTGGATGTAGGGAGGTCAGACCCGGTCGAGCCGATCGGCCCCGAAGGCACCGAGGCCACCGGCTGACGATCCCTGGTGAAGAGTGAAACACTTGACGCCGACGCCGATGCTGGGGAAAACGGCACCGCTCGAAGCGGGTAACCTTCCTCGGGCATGGCTCGGGAATGTTCTGTGAGGAGCGAACCTCAGGAACATCCCGAAACCCCGTAAATGCTTTGGAGCCCGAGGACTCCCCGCCGGGGTATATCAGCCAAGGAGGACTTTGAGGGGTTGGCCGGAAGCCGTCGCCATGCCGCGCATGAAACTCGCCCCTCAAGACTCGGCTAGTCTTAACTGAATGTTGTGTGGTTACCTGATCCTGGAGAGAAGGACAACCAACGACCGCGCCCTTGGCGTGAAGGACATCGTCGAGGGATACCCGAAAGAGGGAGGGTCTTCTCCGGACACGTAGCCCGGGGAATCCGGGGAAAAAGGGTCAGGCCCAAAAACAGGAGAGGCACCGGGCATTGGAGTCCACGTGGAAACTTAAGTCCCCGCCCGTGAGGCTGGGGGGAAGAAGACTCCATGCCCCGGTCCCCAGCACCCGAAGGGGGCGACGAAAATTAATTGAAAACAATTAAAAGAAAGAAAGAAAAGGGGTGGGGGGCACGGAGGTGCCACCGACGGCGGTAAAGCCGCCACAACAGAAATAAAAAGGAAAAATTTTCTGCGGTGGCAGGAGGGACGTCCTGCCTGCTCCGCAGAAAACGAAAAACTGGGGAGAGGCAGTGGGAAGGGCAGGAAGCCACCGCGCAGGCGCAGGGGATGCTCCCAAAGGCTTTCTGATTGGATGCTGGGGAGCATTTTCCCGTGCGGGTTCCGTCGGCGACGTCTCCCACTTGTGAAGACTCATTCCTACTTGTTCCTGGAGATTAGAAATATTTGTTAAGCAATTCTGCTTTATCCTCATCAGCTTATTTATTTATTTATTTTATTTATTTAAGGTTTTTCTATACCGCACTATTCGGCATCAGCACGGTTTACAATAAACAAGTTTGTACAATGAGGAACAGCCATACATTGAACTTACATAGAACAGGGAGTTTAAACATGGATAAACAGGTGAACTTTATACATAGCAAACAAAGGGAGATTTAAACAAGGGTAACAGGTGAACTTTATACATTATACACAGGGATTGCATCACATCTAAGTTTATGATACAGGCCCTAAGGGGGATAGATGGGGGAGGTGAAGAGTTTTCATCGGAAATTGGTTTAGACAGCGTTGGCTTGTTAGACTATAAGATCATGTGGTACTGTCTAGGTGATGCTGTCGGAGTTACCAAAGTGTTGTATAAATAATTGCAGTTTGAGGGCTTTTCTGAACTGGGGGAGGTTATTTATGCTGCGGATTTTCTGTTGGAAGGGAGTTCCAGCAAGAAGGGGAGAATAAGGCAAAGGCACGCTTTGTAGTGGATTTGTTGCATATTGTGTTGGCTTTTGGAAGGAGGTTGGTATTGCAGGATGTGGTTCTTGTTAAACTTTTGTTTGGAGTAAGTTGGATCTTTTCTGACTATATTTTTGCGGTGTTTCAGTTGACTGATTTGAAGGTCATGGTGTTGATCTTAAATGTGATCCTGTACTGGACGGGGAGCCAGTGCTTGCTCTTCAGGTTAGGGGTGATTTGTTCTCTGCGAGTTGGGCCATAGAGGGTTCTTGCTGCGGTATTCATCGCAAGCTGTAAGGGGTTTATCGAGCACTGTGGGAGTCCGAGTAGTATGGGGTTGGCGTAATAGAAGTGGGGCATGATTATGGCCTGGACGACTGTTATGAATTCTTTTTGTTCAAGGGTGTTCTTTATGAGGAGTAGTGTCCGTAATTTGTGGTATATTGTTCTGATTGTATTGTCTATATGAGCTTGCCTGTCCAGGTGCTGGTCCATTGTTACGCCTAAGTATTTGATCGTTGTCTTGGAGAGGAGTTCGCGGTGTTCACCTTGATTGAAGATGGGGGAGTGAATGACTGGTTTCTTCCGATGAATAGAACTTCTGTCTTTTTCAGATTTATTCTGAGCATTTGGTTGTGTAGCCAATCTGTTGACGGCATTGATACAGCAAGGAGGAGAGCTGGTCTGAGGTTTGCGATGATCTGTGTCTATCTGGTGGTGAACATCTAGGACATCATCAGCATGATAACTAGGCAGTTGATGTTAAAGTGACCGCGGATAAAAGGAAATTGCAGATGGGCTG